>MJUU01070788.1:89180-104950 GCA_002080025.1 Modiolus philippinarum
GTGATCCATATAGGTGGTAATAGATATGACTGGGTAGATGTTCCCCGGTCTCTGATAGGTAGCTGGCAGCATACGTACCTAACTACTTTGTTATTTATGGTGATCCATATAGGTGGTAATAGATATGACTGGGTAGATGTTCCCCGGTCTCTAATAGGTAGCTGGCAGTATACGTACCTAACTACTTTGTTATTTATACCTAACTACTTTGTTATTTATGGTGATCCATATAGGTGGTAATAGATATGACTGGGTAGATGTTCCTCGGTCTCTGATAGGTAGCTGGCAGCATACGTACCTAACTACTTTGTTTATTTATGGTGATCAATATAGGTGGTAATAGATATGACTGGGTAGATGTTCCTCGGTCTCTGATAGGTAGCTGGCAGCATATGTACCTAACTACTTTGTTTATTTATGGTGATCCATATAGGTGGTAATAGATATGACTAGATAGATGTTCCTTGGTCTCTGATAGGTAGCTGGCAGCATACGTACCTAACTACTTTGTTTATTTATGGTGATCCATATAGGTGGTAATAGTTATGACTGGGTAGATGTTCCTCTGTCTCTGATAGGTAGCTGGCAGCATACGTACCTAACTACTTTGTTATTTATGGTGATCCATATAGGTGGTAATAGATATGACTGGGTAGATGTTCCTCGGTCTCTGATAGGTAGCTGGCAGCATACGTACCTAACTACTTTGTTTATTTATAAAACAAAATATGTGTTGCGAAACAGCTGTCAAGGCAAATAACAAAATAACGAGATACATGAGCATGTGAGCTGTTAAAAGGGATATTTTGCCATATGTTTTTTGTACTTTACGTCATTTTTTAGATTTTAAATTCATCCCTTTTAACAGCTCATGTGTCTCGTTATTTTGTTATTTACTTTTTATTTTAGTCTTATCCAATATGATTTATTCTCTGACCGGTGAGTTTAATCCTTTAACACAAACGACATGATTAGGCGGACGCCACAAACATGGATATTGAGTCAGTTTAAAACGAATTCCAAGGACAATGGCAAACATCGGAAAAAATCATCATCATCTTTATTCTCATAAACCAATTAACAATGGTACAGAGACGCACACATAACAAAGTACTTCACAATATGTACAATATTTACACACAAAACACGTGATACATAAACAGCCTAGAGAACAAAGTTTTTGTTTATTTTTCTAATTAGTTTGCATAGATTAAGTAAATGGTCTTTCTGTAACGAACCCATAATTTGTCCAAATTTAAGAATATTCGGCCTACGTATAAAATTTCAATGTAGGAGATTTTTTCTATCACTGGAAAAATAATTACATATTAATATATAATGAAATTCGTCCCCTATATCTTGATCGTTACAGAGACGGCATGTTCTATCATCTCTATCGGTGTGATTCCAACGGCCTATTTCTACCGGTAAATGGTTATTTGTGGTTCTAAATTTGCACAAGGCATAAATATCCTTATCTTCAAGCAAGCTAAAATATTTTTCAAATTCCAAATCGTGTTTGAATAATCTATAATTAAGAGCTTTTGGTGAGTTTTGAACTATGTCGTGCCAGACTTGCTTGAATTGATCCTCGAGTCGAATTTTAATTGTTGAGACAAGCCAAACTTGGTTGAGAAAGTGTTCATTTATCCAGATGTGAGACAAACCAGCATCTCAAATATCTTTTTAATATATTTTGGCCAACTCACATCTTCACCCTCTTCATACAGGAGTCGGATTATTTTGTATGATAGGAAAGACAATTTCGATTGTTTTCCTGTCAAGAGTCTACCAAAAAATGAAACCATTCTAAGTTTAATATCTAATTCTATGGGATATCGCCTCAGTTCACCATAGATCATATAATTAGGCGTAGAAGATTTTAATTTCAGAAGCAATTTGCAAAAACGTAAATGAACACTTTCTACACTTTTTGTGTTTTTACTAAATCCCCAAATTTCAGCTCCATATAAAAGAATCGGCTTTACCATTTTGTCAAATAGGTCTAACTGACATTCTATGGACAAGTTATGAGTGCGACCTTTTTTTAAAATTTCATGCATTGCCTTTTTTGTCTTTTCTGTTTGTCTTTTTGATAGCTTTGTTGAAATTCCCGGTTCGGTTGAATAAAATTCCAAGATAGCAAAACTCATTGACTATTTCTATATCTTTTCCACCAAGTGAAAATTTTAAATTGACAGGAGGACGTCCTTTACCAAAGATAACTACTTTAGTTTTTTTCAATATTGACTTTATGTCTCCAAGTTCTACAATATTCTCCAAATTTTTCAATCATGTTTTGGAGGTTATTTGCCGATTCTGCCATTAGAACAGTTTCATCTGCATATAACAGAACAAACAATTTGATAAAAAGATCTAGTTTTGATTCCACAAAATCGGATATAGTTCCCAACCCGTTCACGTTTTCTTCTTCCAGAAAATTTTGCAAATCGTTTAGAAAAAGAGCAAACAGAAAAGGGGATAGATTTTCTTCTTGTCGGACACCCATTTCACAAGCAAAATAATCAGATTTGTTGTTATTGTAAATGATATTTGATTTTGCATTATTATACATATTTAATATTACGTTATACAGTTTTCCGTTTACTAGTATATTATTAAGTAGAAATTTATACCATAAAGCCTGTCTAAAAACTGAGTCAAAGGCTTTTTCAAAGTCGACGAAAGCGCAAAATAATTTTTTCTTTTTACTTTTTAATAATTCAAAAAAAAAAGAAAACAGAGTAAAGATACTGTCTGTAGTAGAGTAAGATTTTCTAAATCCAAACTGATTCTCATGTAACAGGAGGTTTTCTTCTGAAAAACAGTTCAATCTTTCATTTAGAATCGCTGTAAATAGTTTGCTCAAACAACTTAATATAGTGATTGGTCTAAAGTTTTTGGGATCCAATGGATTACCCTTGTTTTTATAAATAGGTTTTATGTTGCCAATCATCCAAATATCTGGTACTTTCCCAGTGTCCAAAATCAAATTAAAAAACAAAGACATTACTTTTAATTAGTATGGCACAGAAAAGAATAATGAAGACACGTATACATACAAAGATGAACAACGCGGACCCAATAAAAAACCACGCGCGAGATCAGGTGAACCGGTAGAGTAAGCATCTGCTTATGTATAGAAATGAGTCTTACCGTTCTTTTCGGGTTACATGTGTTTGCATCACGAAAAATTGGAAGTTTGTCGCATTTATCAATGTACTCTGGTCGGTTGGAGGTAAGCAAGATCTCATCGCCCAGTTAAACTGCTGGTGGATCTGTTTAAATTTAAATTTAAATTCAGGCTCGGTATATAGTAGATTATTACGCCATTGACTCATAAACAATGATTATACAAATTAATGAGGACTATTGACAATGGTATTTGGCTCTTCTTCCTTTCCTTTCTCCTCAGTATATTTCTTTTTTCTTCAATCATTATCCCCGCACTTTTCTGAAGAAAATGCGGGGATATTGTTTTGGTCCCGTCCGTCCGTCCGTCTGTCCGTCTCGCTCATTTTTGGATTTAGTGTTTTAATTTTGTTATAGAATTGTTGCATATATGCTGCAGATGCGCAATAAGCTTTCGGATTTTTTATATTGGTCTTGGTGCAAACAAGAGGCTCAAGATGTCTATTTTATATATGTGAGCTTTTCAGTGGAACTCCTCCTTCATTTTTGGGTTTAGTGTTTTAATTTTGTGATAGAATTGTTGCATATAGTCTGCAGATGTGCAATAAAGTTTCAGAATTTTGATTCCGGTTCCGACTTTGGCAAATTTCCTGAAAGTCTCAAGGACCACTTATTTCTTGGAATTTTACCTAGCAACCATACATGTAGTAATTTGTTCAATTAGGACTAACATTTTCACCAATTGAATTTTCAAAAATATTTGATTCCAAGTTTGGTAAATTTCCTGAAAGTCTCAAAGACCACTTATTTTTTGGAATTCTACCTAGCACCCATACTGTTAGGATTTGTTTCTATTTGGGCAAACATTTTCACCAATTGGTTTTCAAAAATGTTTGATTCCAATTTTTGTAAATTTCCTGAAAGTGTCAAAGACCACTTTTTTTTGGAATTTTACCTAGCAACCATACTGTTAGGATTTGTTTATATTAGGGCAATCATTTTCACCAATTGGATCTATAAAATAATTGATTCCAAATTTGGTAAATTTCCTGAAAGTGTCAAAGACCACTTATTTTTTGGAACTCTACCTAGCAACAATAGTGTTAGGATTTGTTTCGATTAGGGCAATCATTTTCACCAATTGGATTTTCAAAATAATTGATTCCAAATTTGGTAAATTTCACGAAAGTCTCAAAGACCACTCATTTTTGGAAATTCTACCTAGCAACCGTATATTCTTGTATACTTTCTTAGTAAAAGTAGTGACTATCAATAATTTGATTTTAAAAATGTTGAGGAAAATTACCCCAAGGGTCAATAACGACTGTTTTCTGTGTCAAATAGGTCTTTTCTGATGGCACCACTTCTAGTTATAATTTTTTTAGATTTCTTAGCTTCATTTTAGCATACTGGAGTCTTAATATATATAGTGTAGGCGACACGTGTGTTTTGTGGAACACCCATGCATTTTGTTTTGTTTGATGTTAGATTTTAATGGTGGTGTATATCTACAATATTTACTGAAGCATTCATGCAAGCTTGGTTGGAAAGTACCATGCGATTGAGAAGGAGTTGCAGATAATGGAGGCACACCATTAAGACCATAAGCTGAAATGAAGAAGTCCAAAGATAGCTAGGAAATCTTGACAAAAAAAATCAAAATAAAAGACTGAAAACAAAATGCATGGTGCACATCTGCAATAAGCTTTGTTGGAAAGTACCAAGCCATATATAGGAGAATGTGGATAATGGAGATATATCCTGGACTCCGATAAGCTATAATGACAAATCCAAAGATGCCTAGAAAATCTGAAAAATCAAAACTGAAGAAAAACAAAATGAATGGGGCCCATTTGCAATATCACGGTGATATCGAACTTGAGCATTCCTGCAAGTTTTGTTGGAAAGTATAAAAAGCGGTTTAGGAGGAGTTGTGGATAATTGAGACATACCTTTAAGAATCCAATAAGCTGAAATGACAAAGTACAAAAATAGCTTGAAAACTGGTCTGGAAAAAACAAACTAGTAAAGAAAAGCATGATGGTTCAGGTACACATCTACAATACGATATACTGAAGCCTTCCTGCAAGTTTCGTTGGAACTTGAAGTACGAAGAGGTTTAGGAGGAGATGCGAATAATGGTAAAAATTTTGGAGACAGACATACAGACCGATTTTGGATAAGGTACGAATTTTAGGGTACGAGTTGGAAAAGTTAGGAGTTGACCTGTATCAGTATTTTTAGTCTTCGATTGGACTTCGATTTGATATGCATGTATAGTCGATACGAAAGCTCACTAGAACTTGTGTTATATGTTTCTAGTATATCGACTCTAAATAAACTTTGAACTGAATTGCATTGGTTGAGTCAAGGATTTGTATACAAATTTCTACACAAATCCTTGAGCGAGTTATAAAAATTGGGGCGACTCGGACAGGGGCGAGTTGGTAGTGTGCTTCCAAATATATACCTTACGATTTGTTTCGATTAGGGCAATCATTTTCACCAATTGGATTTTCAAAATAATTGATTCCAAATTTGGTAAATTTCACAAAAGTCTCAAAGACCACTCATTTTTGGAAATTCTACCTAGCAACCGTATATCCTTGTATACTTTCTTAGTAAAAGTAGTGACTATCAATAATTTGATTTTAAAAATGTTGAGGAAAAAATTTTACCCCAAGGGTCAATAACGACTGTTTTCTGTGTCAAATAGGTGAGTGCGGGGATGGCCATCTTTTCTGATGGCACCACTTCTAGTTATAATTTTTTTAGATTTCTTAGCTTCATTTTAGCATACTGGAGTCTTAATATATATAGTGTAGGCGACACGTGTGTTTTGTGGAACACCCATGCATTTTGTTTTGTTTGATGTTAGATTTTAATGGTGGTGTATATCTACAATATTTACTGAAGCATTCATGCAAGCTTGGTTGGAAAGTACCATGCGGTTGAGAAGGAGTTGCAGATAATGGAGGCACACCATTAAGACCATAAGCTGAAATGAAGAAGTCCAAAGATAGCTAGGAAATCTTGACAAAAAAATCAAAATAAAAGACTGAAAACAAAATGCATGGTGCACATCTGCAATAAGCTTTGTTGGAAAGTACCAAGCCGTATATAGGAGAATGTGGATAATGGAGATATATCCTGGACTCCGATAAGCTATAATGACAAATCCAAAGATGCCTAGAAAATCTGAAAAATCAAAACTGAAGAAAAACAAAATGAATGGTGCCCATTTGCAATATCACGGTGATATCGAACTTGAGCATTCCTGCAAGTTTTGTTGGAAAGTATAAAAAGCGGTTTAGGAGGAGTTGTGGATAATGGAGACATACCTTTAAGACTCCAATAAGCTGAAATGACAAAGTACAAAAATAGCTTGAAAACTGGTCTGGAAAAAACAAACTAGTAAAGAAAAACATGATGGTTCAGGTACACAACTACAATACGATATACTGAAGCCTTCCTGCAAGTTTCGTTGGAACTTGAAGTACGAAGAGGTTTAGGAGGAGATGCGAATAATGGTAAAAATTTTGGAGACAGACATACAGACCGATTTTGGATAAGGTACGAATTTTAGGGTACGAGTTGGAAAAGTTAGGAGTTGACCTGTATCAGTATTTTTAGTCTTCGATTGGACTTCGATTTGATATGCATGTATAGTCGATACGAAAGCTCACTAGAACTTGTGTTATATGTTTCTAGTATATCGACTCTAAATAAACTTTGAATTGAATTGCATTGGTTGAGTCAAGGATTTGTATACAAATTTCTATACAAATCCTTGAGCGAGTTATAAAAATTGGGGCGACTCGGACAGGGGCGAGTTGGTAGTGTGCTTCCAAATATATACCTTACACTGGTTTCGCTTCCCAATTATTTTCCATTTGTTACTCTCAACACAAACCACGCTTAGAAAACACAGTCACAGGTGATAAAAAATGTGTAACATTGATGTTTCTAAACAAAAAGTGGTGAATAAATATATAAAAAGAACAAAGATAAAGATAGACACCATAATTATGGACTGATGTGTCCAGGTTCCTTCCCTAGCTTAGGGCACAATTAAGGCGATAATCATCTTGTATCTATGCATAATTTCATGGTTTGTGTCTTTGCATGGATAGTGAAAATACTTTATAGTAACAAGGCCTAATGTGCTCTGGATTTCAGATTTACTAACTAGGAACTCGAGTTGTCAAGGAGGGTTTGGGTTCCCAGAGTTAAATCGGTCCATGGTTGGGGTCTGGAAGTTTGGCTTCAGAGACCCCCAAATTGTGCATTCTGAGAGCATTTCAAGTGGTCATTGCAAGGAATTTGAGATCAATTTTTGTCATAAAAAGAAAGGAAAATATATAATTTGCTTTCATATTTGTAACCTGCATGGAAAATGGATATTATTTTTCACTTGATAGCATATAGTAGATATCAACTAGAGAATGTGTCTGTAAGATAAGGATGCCCCACCAATAAATTTATTGCAACAGATTAACCCATTTCAATTATTCATGAAATTAGTTCCCTGTCACTGAATTGTGATGAAATGCATAATTTAACCAAAGTCATTAAATCATAAAATGTAGGTCATGGACACCCAGTTGTTGGTGAAATGGGCAGATCTCCTTTAGATGAATGTTACAGTGAAATATCATGATGCTACAATACAAAGTAGTTGAGAAATAGACTTTGAGTTGTTATAACTCCCCTTTGAGTTGTTGTCTCTTTGACACATTCCTTGTTACCCTTCTTTTTTTCTATTAAAAATCAAATATTAACCAAAGTCACTGAAGCATAAAATGTAGGCCAAAGCCACCAGTTAAATTGTCAATGATTTGGGTAGTACTCATCAAGACAATTAATTTGATGAAACATCATCATTGTCTCATAATATGTAGTTGTTGAGAAATGGACTTAAACGCAAAACTTAACCAAAGTCACTGAAGTGTAAAATGTAGGTCAAAGCCACCTAATTGTCAATGATTTGGGTAGTATTCATCAAGGCTATTAATTTGATGAAACATCACTGTCCTATAATGTGTAGTTGTTGAGAAATGGACTTTAACACAAAACTTAACCAGAGTCACTCAACCATGAAATGTAGGTCACAGAGTCAAACTACCTAGTGAACTCTGTAGCACTATCCAATATCTACCTATTGGCATACTTTTTTTTTTACCTGTTACAGTTTCTGAGAAATGTACTTAAACACAGAACTTAAGCCGGACGTACAGACGGACGAACGTACAGAAGGACGAACAAGGGTAACACTATATGCACCTTCCACATTCGTGGGCGGGGCATAAAAATGAACCAGTTTTACAGTATGAAGGAATATATATACAGAACAATATGGAACAGCCTGGTTTAAAATTCTAATCATAAAAAGAAAGTTTTTCTATTTGAAATTTGTTTCCTAGAAAAATTAAAAAGCGCGACATTAAAAGAAGTGAGCAGAAGGGCATGATTTGGTGTTGGAGAGTGTGACTTTCATGCTATTGCGTAAGACTTTACAGGTATGGGAACTTAACTCTGACATTTCTTTCCTAGTAAGCCTTGCAACCATGCAAGAGGGTTGTGAAACTGCATGAACTGCAAATCTGTCTTTTTTACTGACATTTTCAGCAGAAGCTATCAATTTTGTGAAATGAACTGAAGATCTGTGCCTGACTTTCTGGAATTGTTTCAGAATTTTTCTTTCATTTTTCGCTTGTCTGGAACTTCCTCTTTTTGCCATCACTTGGGTCATCCATCCTGTTCTTAACTTTTCATATAAAGATCTTCTCCTCTGAAACCACATGGACAATTGGAACAAAATTTGGTCACAATAGTCCCGTGGTGGTCTTCTTCAAAGTTTGCAATTTTTATGTTTGTACCTCATCAAAGATGGCTGCCAGTGCTGAACATAGTTTAACTTGATAAGACCCTATGAGAACTGCATTCAAAGATCTCCTCTGAAATCATTGGGGCAATTGGAACCATTAACTAGGTCACAATAGTCCATGGGTGGTTCCCTTCAAAGTTTGTTATTTTTATGTTCATACCTGATCCAAGATGGCTGCCAGCGGGGAACATGGCTTAACATAAGGAACCTATAGGTAATGCATTCAAAGATCTTCTTCTCTGAAACTACTGAGCCGATTGGAACCAAACTTAGTGTTTAGGTGGTCCTCCTCAAAGTTTGTGATTTTTATGTTTTTATAGCAAGGGTGAGCTTTTGCCATCATTTGGCATCGGTCATCTCTCCTTCTGTTGTTTTCATTCAAAGATCTTCTCCCCTGAAACCACTTGTCCAATTGGAACCAAGCTTGGTCACAATAGTTCTTGGGTGGTCCCCTTCAAAGATTGTGATTCTAATGTTCATACCTCGTCCAAGATGGCCGTCCACCGGAACATAGTTTTAACATAGAGGACATATGGGAAATACATTCAAAGATCTTCTCCTCTGGAACGACTGAGCCAACTGGAACAAAACTTGGTCACAATAGTCCTTAGGTTGTCTCCTTCAAAGTTTGTAATTTTTAGCTCGCAGGGATGAATGTCAGGAGAGCTATTGTCATACCCCCGGTGTCGGCGTCGTCGGCGTCAGCAAAACTTTAACTTGGCTTGTGTAATGGAGACCTGAATAGCTAGGATGTTGATATTTTGTATGTGACTTCCATGTGATAAGAGCTTTTTTCTGGTACCATACTTGTAGACATTTTGACCTTGACCTTGCCTTTAGGGCAATTTAAAAAAAAACTTTAACCTTGCCTATAGAAGGTAGGCTTTTAGTGGTAGAGTGTTCATATTTGGTATGTAACTTCCTTATGATAAGAGCTTTCTAGTGGTTCTGTATTTGTAGACATTTTGACCTTGACCTTGCCCTAAGAGCAATTTTTGAAAAACTTTAACCTTGCCTATAGATAGTAGGCTTTTAGAGGTAGGGTGTTCATATTTGGTATGTAACTTCCTTATGATGAGAGCTTTCTAGTGGTACCATATTTGTAGACATTTTGACCTTGACCTTGCCCTGAGAGCATTTTTTTTAAACTTTAACCTTGCCTAAAGATAGTAGGCTTTTAGTTGTAGGGTGTTCATATTTGGTATGTAACTTCCTTATGATGAGAGCTTTCTAGTGGTACCATATTTGTAGACATTTTGACCTTGACCTTTCCCTTAGGGCATTTTTTTTTAAACTGTAACCTTGCCTATAAAAGGTAGGATTTTAGTGGTTGGGTGTTCATATTTGGCAAGTAACTTTCTTATGATGGAAGCTTTCTAGTGGTACCATATTTGTAGACATTTTGACCTTGACCTTGCCCTTAGGGCAATTTTTTTACAAACTTTAACCTTGCCTAAAGAAAGTAGGCTTTTAGTGGTAGGGTGTTCATATTTGGTATGTAACTTTTTTATGATGAGAGCTTTTCTGGTACCATATTTGTAGACATTTTGACCTTGACCTTGCCCTGAGGGCAATTTGAAAAAAAATTTACATTGCTTCTAGAATTTAATTGTTAAGTGGTAGAGTGTTCATATTTGGTATGTGACTTTCTTATGTTGAGAGTTTTCTGATGATACCATATATGTAGACATTTTGACCTTGACCTTGCACTGAGGACAATTTTTTTAAAAACTTTAACCCTGCTTCTAGAATTAAGTTGTTAAGTGGTAGGATGTTCATATTTGATATGTGACTTTCTTGTGATGAGAGCTTTCTGATGGTACCATATTTGTAGACATTTTGACCTTTACTTTGCCCTTAGGGCTATTTTAAAAAAAAATTAATCTTGCTTCTACAATTAAGTTGTGATGAGAGCTTTCTGATAGTACCTTTCTTTAACTTTAATAATTATTGTGCATTGAGGTCACTCTAATCCCCGGCGAGCTATGTTGTCTTCTGACAACTTTTGTTATGTTTGTAACTCATCCAAGATGATTGTCAGTGGGGAACATAATTTAACAAAGGGACCCTATAGGAAATGCATTCAAAGATCTTCCCCTCTGAAACGGCTGAGCCAATTCAAACCAAACTTGGTCACAATAGTCCTATTGTGGTCCCCTTCAAGATTTTGATTTGTATGTTCATACCTCATCCGAGGACTTGGTTTAACATAGGGACCCTTTGGGAAATGCATTCAAAGATCTTTTCCCTCAGAAGCTACTGAGCCAATGGGAACGAAACTTGATCACAATAGTCCATTAGTGATTCTCTTAAGTTTTTAAGATCATACCTCAATCAAGATGGCTGCCAGCAGGAAAAATAGTTAAACATAAGACACTATGATAAATGCAAACAAAGATCTTCTCTGAAACCACTGAGCAAATTGGAATGCAACATGGTTATTGTGTTCTTGGGTTGTCCTATTCAATTGTTGTGATTTTTATGTTGGTACCTCATCCAAGATTGCTGTCAGTGGGACACTTAATTGATAATAGGATCCTTTTGGAAATGCATATTTAAATTAAAGATCTTCTCCATCAATTTAGAGCCTCTTGTTATTTGATATACCCTTCTTATTACTCAGTTCCTGGTCCTGCAGTTTTTATTTGACATGTTTTAAATTTCACAGGATTTTTTCTGAAAAAGGATGTGATCCTCACTTTATAGGTTTTTTCAGTAATTTTCGAGCTTTCAGGATTTTTGTGATATTAGTTTTTGACAAATTTTGTAAAATAAACTCCTCCTAGTTTTTAAGTCAGACTCTTGAAACTTCAGTGAGTACTGATGATGTGCACCTCACTATATGAATTTTTTTCTGGAATATTTTCTCTTCTTTCTAGACGAAGAACAGTTACATTTTTCATTTTTCTTGACATCAATTGGGGACCTTTTTTGTGAAATCATCTCACCATGCTCATACTAAAGATTTAACCCAGATTCTTGAAAATGTATGAAATGGTAGGGATCCTCACTTTATAGAAATGCTTTGAGACTCCCTTCCCTTCCCGTTTTCCTGATTTGTTATTAACAAACTCTCAGTACACACAGACACATATACAATTTTTCTAAGGTCTACTTTAAGAAATTGATCAACATTTTAAAGCTCTAAACTCCTAAACATGTACATATCTTTCTATTTCAGATAAGGTTGTGTACACATACACTTTTGACGCACATGTAGGTATGCCTGATATTCAAGTTCAGTGATTCTTTTATGGACATTTCACAAATAATGCCACTGCTGGGGACCATAGGATTAAATTGTGTCAGTTATTTTAACACCCTGAAATCTACCATGATATTTTGTTTTCAATTAATTATGTTCATTTTTTGCAACTTTATTTGAGGCCATATGCTCTGTTTTTGTAGCAGCAATGGTATGTCGCAGTCAATAACTCAATAAAGTTCAATTGTTTATTCTCTATTCATACACATGTTGCTGAACGCAGGTACATAATGTCATATAACGTAAAATGTTCTCAATACACAAAATGTACGGAAGGTACGTAAAACCTGAAAAGAACAAATAAACGTTGTTTAGAACCTTGTAAATATATCAAAGATATCAAATAGGAATGAAAGTTACGATTTAAATGATAAACATGTGATAAAATTGCTTATTTACCTCTTTGGGTCATTTATGATGCCTCGCAGACTAAAACGTGTTTTGTGTCATTTTTTACCGGAAGCTAGTTACGTTAAAATTACAGTACGCACACCGCGGCATTTACATGGCTCCTCAAAATTAGTTTACTAATTTTCCTTAGAATAAAGCAAAATAAAATGTCTCTTATCTCAAAAAAAATATTTCAAACATTACATGAAAACATATGAAGACAAAGTCAGTAAAAATAAATAGTACTCTCGACTAATGTGTTAGTAAAATAAGCCTTTATGAATGAAATACTCAATGAAACATTCTAATTCAAGTCTACACAAACCAAATATCAAAAATTCACAAGTATGATAGAACATCTTCTTTCATAACAAATTAGCTCCTCGGCTGGGAATCACCCTCGGTCTGACATTCGTGCAGTAGAACGAGTTTATGTATCGGTCTTTCAAGTTCTGACAATTTAAAATTACGAGCACCTTTCCTGTCTAACTTTGGTGTGCCAACAGTCAGTTTAACTTTACGAACTAGATGGTCTTCGTCTGTATATACCTCACACACTCGACCGAGTCGCCACATATTTCTAGATAAGTTATCGTCTTTAATCAAAACAATGTCTCCAATATGTAAATTTCGTTTTGGTGCGATCCACTTTTGTCGTGATTGAATGTTCGACAGGAATTCTTTGCGCCACCGGTTCCAAAATTCATTTGCAATGAACTGAACTCGTCTCCACCTCTTTCTGGAGTAGATGTCGTTTCTCATGAATTCTCCAGGTGGAGGTAAAACAACATTAGTTTTCATGGTCAGTATATGGTTCGGCGTCAGAGGTTCAAGAGAGAGCGGGTCATTCAGGTTTTCTACTGTCAGTGGCCGGCTATTCACAATAGCTGTAGTTTCAGCCATCAAAGTTCTCAACGATTCGTCGTCTAACATGGTTCCAAGCTGTGCCAAGAGTGTAGACAGAATTTTTCGTACTGTTCGTATCTGTCGTTCCCATATGCCACCCATGTGGCTAGCCGATGGCACATTCATCTTAAACTGTACGATATCGCAATTTCCATCAATCAAATATTGACGAATCCTATTAAAATCCAACTTTGATATGGCGTTTTTAAATTCTGTTTCGGTACCAACAAAATTTGTTCCTTGATCACAACGTATATGGCGAACAGGTCCACGCAGTGAAATAAATCTTCGTAGAGAATTGATGAAAGAGTCAGTTTCTAAGGAGTTTGCGGTTTCAAGGTGGATGGCCCTAGAAGATAAACAGGTGAACAATACTCCATATCGTTTGAGTACTTTCCTAGCTTCCTTAATGTACCAAGGACCGAAAAGGTCAACACCACAATACGTGAAGGGTGGTACATTCTCAAGTCTATCAGACGGTAAGTCGGCCATCTTTTGAATCTGCGTTTGACTACGTAACTTTCTGCATGTGACGCACTTTGACAAAACAGATGAAATGATGGAGCTACATCCAATTATCCAGAACCCATGAGAACGAATAGTGTTAGTAGTGATTCCGCGACCTTGGTGTTGTGACTGCTCGTGATAATGACTAATGATTAGGTTTGTAATGTGAGAATATTTAGGTACTATGATCGGGTGCTTCAGGTTTAAATCGAGATCAGCTCGTTGTATGCGACCACCAATGCGAATTACTCCTTCTGAGTCCAGGAATGGGTCCAGTCTATACAAAGATGACGTAGCTTTCATAGCACCGTTTCGCACTCTAGCTGACGCCTTGTCTTTAAATTCTCCCTTTGAACGTAAAGATCGTAATGTCTCTAATTCACCTTTGAAAGCAAGATTTTGAACATGTTTTATGATTTCTGTCTCCGCTCGCTGTAAGTCATCCACGGTGATCGAATTACAAGCAACCTTTGGGCGTTTTGAAAGCAATTTATCTTTCAGATTCAGGCAAATTGCAACCCAGCGTTTGGCTCGGCTCCAACTTGAAAAGTATTCAAGGCGTTGTAGAATTGAAGTAGAATTTTCATGTGAACTTGTAGTGGTGGAAAACGCTTTGACTTTTTTTACTTCTGGATCGTTCAATAAAATGTCTGATGTATCGGAATTCTCTTTTCTTAAATCTATTTCCCCTTTCCATAAGAACTCTGGTCCTGAAAACCAATTTGACTCATTCAATTCGACAGGTGACGCACCACGAGATGCAATATCGGCTGGATTGTTACACGAAGTTACGTAGTTCCACTGAGAAGGATCTGTTACATTTCGAATCTGTTGAACCCTATTAGCAACAAAGACGTGGAAGCGCTTGGAATCATTGGCAATGTACCCAAGAACCACATTACTGTCAGTCCAGAAATAATCGATCACATTTTGATAATCAAGTTCATTGTGGAGTATAGTACTAATCTTTACGGATATCAAAGCTGCGGTAAGCTCTAGTCTAGGTATAGTAATTGCCTTAAGCGGAACAACACGGGACTTTCCTATTACTAAAGAGCAATGCACTTGTTTTCGGGTGTTGACGAGTCTAACGTAGGAACACTGTCCGTAGCCTGTTGAACTCGCATCAGCAAAGTGGTGAAGTTCAATCGTCTTCACTTCTCCAAAGTCAACGGGTTTTACACTTCGGTCAATGTTCAGTGATTCAAGATTTACCAACTCGCGTTTCCATCTTTCCCATTTCATTTCGACGTTTTCTGGTAACGGACTATCCCATTCGACCTGATCTTTACACATTTCCTGTAGCATTTGTTTTGCGACGAGTATGACTGGTGAAATTACCCCTAAAGGGTCGTATACTGAGCTAAGAGTGGATAACATGCCACGACGTGTCGGTGGTTTGCTGTCCAGTGATATTCTAAATTGAAAAGCGTCAAGTTGGATACACCATTGTAATCCCAAAGTCTTTGTAGTTGGTAATGTTTCATAGGAGAGATTCAGATTCAGCTCCTTTGCGCATTCCCTTTGTGGCAATTGAGACAATACTTCCTTCGAGTTTGACAAAAATTTATGAAGTCTTATTCCACGATTACTACACATTTCAATGCTGCCTTTGATAATACTTGTCGCTTCTTTGACACTCGAGAGAGATTTCAGTCCGTCATCAACATAAAAATCACGTCT
>MJUU01070793.1:4843-29017 GCA_002080025.1 Modiolus philippinarum
ATGCTCCGGTCACCTTCGACGGCGACGATCTCCTGGTCAATGGCTAGCGATATAAGGGGACGCCTGGGCTCTGGGAGCTCATGGTGATTAAGACGCCCGAAGATTTCGAAATGGACGATCTGGAGACTTACGGCGATATCCTGAAGAAGACCTATGCTCTCTACCAGAATAAAAGCACCCTCTCCAAGACGCCAAAGTCCAACCGCAGCTTCAAGTGGAAGGCGATCGTATCCCATATCTATGATAAGGATAAGAAAGGGAGCGGGATGCTCTTCCTTCCATCAGACCCGACGAAGCTGACCGAGCGATTAGATTTATGCGCCGAGGCTTTCAAGGCTGGGAATACCGGCGTCCGCAATGAAATCGTGGCCATCCTCGACGCCCTCCGGAGTGTAAAGTATATCGATAATGCCAGATATAAGCGCCTTCATCGTAATATCCTTAAATAAACTATGCTAATCACGAAGCACGGATATCGCCGCAAATATGCGGTCGGGGGTCGGGGATTATTCGATGCAATGAAGAATCTGATCTGGCGAGTCCTCACTTCTGCCGCCGCCAAGACCCTGGGAAAGAAGGCTGCCACTGCCACCAACAATGCAGCCATGAAGGGAGTGGAGAAGGGCGCCACCAAAGCTGTGGATCATCTGGTGAGCAAGATCCCTTTCAAGCCCAAACCCAACCTTCCACCGAAAGCCGCCGCCATCCTATCGAAGCACGAGGGGAATACCATAATCTCATCGCAGGCGCGGGCATTGCAAGCGTGCATACCCCCTAAATAAATGGCCGAGATGATGAATCTCCGTGAAGACCTAGTCTTCGACGACAGCATCCAGGAGTACGAATTCAACGAATATCATCCCATCACCGGGACGCAGCTGAATAGCTCCGGCACCAAAATCCGCCTCAGCATCGAGTCGCAGGATCTCTTCCTCCATCCACCCCATAGCTACTTCTTGCTAAAAGGAGGACTCAAGAAGGGTGATGGGTCGGCCTTTGCCGATGCCAATCTCATCTCCCTCATCAATAATACCATGATGTACCTCTTCAAATCCATCACCTACAAACTTTCCGGGCAGACGATCGAGCATTTGAACGATCCCGGGGTCGCCACCACCATGCTGGGCCTTCTCACGTATCCCGACGATTTCTCCAAGTCCCAAGGCCTCAATCAGCTATGGGTCAAGGATACCTCTGCAGAGGCCGCTGCCGCGAATCTGGGATTTACCACGCGGAAGGAAAACGTCATCGCCAAGCCCGCCAATAAGGGATCCTTCTCCTTCACCATCCTTGAAGCATATATTCGGCTTTGCCCAGGACTACGAAAAGCTGGTCTACGGATTCAAGCATGAGCTCACTCTCGTCCGCGCACCGGATAATGACGCCATCTTCCGGGATGCTACCAATATCAACGACCCCGGTAAGATCGTCCTCAGCAATCTCTCATGGTTCGTCCCCCACGTGATGCCCTCAGACGACCAGAAGGTGCGGCTCTATAAGACCATCGAGAGCATGGTGAAGCTAGATATCGGATTCCGCATGAGGCAGTGCGATTCGATCGGCGTACCCGAAAGCCGTGAATTCACCTGGCGTCTCTCCACAAGAAGCAGCCCCGAAAGACCCCGATGGGTGATCGTCGCCTTCCAGACCGAAGCCAACCCCGCCATCTTCGATCACTGCCGCGTGAATGATATCTGGGTCACTTTGAATTCCCAGAAATATACTGCCGTGGGTCATCGCGCCTCCTTCTCGAATCAGAAGATCTCCAGGCTCTATAAGGAGGCCGCCGATTTCCGCTGGAAATTCTTCAATATTGATCACCTGATGAGCAATCCAGATTCGATAAGAACGTCGCCGCCAATACCCAGGCGTACGCCCTGGTAATCTCCGATCGCATCCCTAATTCGATTCAGATGGCCGGAAGATGAGCGTTCTTTACTGAGCCATATTTAAATGACCGAGCTTCAGCAGACTGCCAAGAATACGGCCCCAAGCGTGGATTCTCCCTGTCATCTCTGGTCGGGGCGGCCGGATCTCCACGCGATTCCATCAGCCCATCCGCCTGGACCCCGCCAAGAGCTATGAGATGGCCCTGGTCAATCTGGAGACCTACTGCTCCTTCCCCAATATCCACGAGAGAAATCGCGTTTTCTCCTTCTCCCCTGACGATGGCGCGCGCTGGTTTTCCATCGCCCTGAAGGTCGGATCCTACGGTATCGATGATATCAATGCCGAGATCCAGAGACGTATGCGTCAAAATGGCCAAGTAAATGTTGACGTCCCCAATAGCATCCGGACCGTCCTAGGATTCAACGATGAGACCTATATCTACGATCCCAAGACCAATGCATATTTCGAGAGCGAGAGCATCGTGAATATCATCAACGTCAATAGCATCCTGGTGAATAGCGATATCATCAGTGGAAGCTACGTCGACGGCGTGCAGCAGCCCGTCATCTATAGCTTTTTCCCCAACGTCTCCCCCGGCATGAAGATCATTCAGAATCCCAAGAATCTGATCTATCTGCCGGTGACTGTGAATACCATCCATTTCATTAAGACGCATATCACCGATCAGGATGGTCTGCCCATCGATCTCCGTGGCGAGCACTTGATCATGCGCTTCC
This sequence comes from Modiolus philippinarum, assembly GCA_002080025.1. Lineage (NCBI taxonomy): Eukaryota > Metazoa > Mollusca > Bivalvia > Mytilida > Modiolidae > Modiolus > Modiolus philippinarum. Next base: position 7,471 of record MJUU01070793.1, read on the forward strand.
ACCTTCGCGAGATATAAATGTTCCAGACCATACGCGTATTTGGACCGTACGCGTACGGCCCGTACCGTATGCGTATACTCATATGGTCCGACCGTACGCGTATGGTCGGACCATACGCGTACGGTCGGACCGCATGAGTATACGTGTACGGTCTGCAATGAGCTGGACCATACGCGTATGTTTAGACCGCATGAGTACAAAGAAATGGACAGACACCACATTCGTTACTCAAACAAAGAAGTAAGTTACAGTCAAAACTGATGGCACTATAAACTACCACTGAAAAATGTATATATTATTAAGATTTTATAAAAATGATAAATTACTAATATATCTGAAATGAAATTGTAGAAGCAGTGAAATTTTCACATTTTCAAACATATTTTAAAGGTAATACATAAACTTCATTTTTACATTGAGAAGTTTTGTTCGTGGACAGGGTGTATTCCTTTTGGAAAATTGTGTAATATCCGTTGTTATATTTATTCAGCCGTCCTTTTACGAGATTTTGGGATTTGCACCCTTTTTGGGGTAATTGGGGAAAATGTTGTTCCTTACAGATGGTATTCAATGATTTTTTTCTCGGGATATTTAGACAAGAAAACCATATATTTTATTTCAATTAACATTCCATTTACTTTTTACGAAACACATTTTTTTTTATTCTTTTATCTCAAATAACGTTCAGTTAAAAAGTCAATTTTATAGAGGCATCTCCAAAACATAATCACAGTAAATTTAATTCTTATTTTTCTTTTATATATTTTTTTTTAAATGTCGATTTTAGAAAATCTTATTTGTTTCTTAACATAAGAGCTTAATTCATTAAATAATATTGTATACGGTATATTAATTTATTGATATATTATCCAAGAAAACGCAAGACTTTGAAATAGCTAGACCGTATGCGTACGGTCGGACCATATGCGTACGGTCCGACCGTATGGGTATTTCGAAAAATTACGCGTACGGTCCAAATACGCGTATGGTCTGGAACATAAATAAATGACGTATTCCGAGTATGGTCTGAACCTGAGCTCAAGCCAGAAGGATAAGCTCAGACTCGCATCCAAGCGCAAGCCATGCCCCTTGAGCATCCGCCTCTTGCACGAGAATCTTTCGGGCAATGATACGTTACTGCTCACGAATCGGCAGATTCAGAAGATCAATAAGCTCAAGCGTGCCGGCGAAGGAGGAATGATCTTGGAGATGAGCACCACCCAACTGAAGCAAAGTATGCAGAGAGGGTGGATTCCTCCCATGCTCGCAGGCCTGGCGATGAGAGCCCTCCCCATGGTAGCCAAGACCGTCCTTCCAGTCCTGGGAGTGGGAGCCTTGAGCGGTCTGGGTGGCGTCGCCGTCAATTGGGGTCTGAATTATATCTCAAGAAGGGTGGCCAAATTTGCTGCGTGAAGTCTCACGGAAAGGGCTTATATCTCTCCCCAGCCCGACTGCCGGAGATCGTCTAGGGTGACGGCTTATATCTGAAGCGCGATGGTAAGCTCTACGACGGCTCCGGATTGATCCTTGGCCCCAATAGCCCCTTCAAGAACGTCCCCCTCCTTGGTATGCTTCTCTAGGGCCCTAGATAAATGACCGACGAAGTAGATGCCAGATTCGAGGATTTCCTAGAGTCCGAGGTCCACAAATATGCCCGCATTCTCCGCATCTATAAGCGATTGGATAAGGTGGTCTCCATCGTCCTAGCTGCGGCCTCCATCAGCAGTCTATTGCTTACCAGCGGCACCATGGGATCGGCTCTGATCGGGGTTGGTACCGTGGCGTCCCTCCCCTTGGATCCCTTTTTTGCCTGAGCGCTACGACCATTTAAATGCTCTCGCTGATCGCCAAGCGAATCGCCAAGAAGAAGAAGCACCATGATACTCTCCGCTTGGCAAGATCCTATCAGTCTCAGCTCCCAGGCGAAGATGGTGCGCCTGCCGTCTGCCTGAAGAATTATCACGAATGAAAGGATCGACTGCGCCAGCCCTCGACATCTTTCAGCGAAGATCTAGCCAAGCATTCCCAAAGCCCTCGCTGACCTCCATCACTCGAAAAAAAATCTTTTCCGATGGGTTTCCCCATCAGAAAGGATTCTCCCCACGCCCCCCTCAAATCACCACTTCAAAGTCGAAGTAGTCGTGTCCGCTCTTCTTTGACTTCTTCATCCCATAATTATCAATCTTGAGCAGGTGCCACTTTTTCCGNGGAATTCGCTCTATTTCCCGGACCAACCTACTGCACGCCTAAACCTTGGTCTCTATCCCTTTCCTCTCCAGCGTCAGAATCATTCCCTCCCCATACTGGCTTTTCGTCTCCTTGACCCCCATCACTTGGAATATTTCCTAGGGCAGGTCGCGCCACCTCATAATCGGCTGGCGTCTGGCCTCCCTTTGAGCCTGTGCCCTCTTTCTCACTTCCTCGTCGCTCTCTTCCCGCAGTCGGATTTGCTGATCCGGATTTTGAGAAGTTTCGGAATTCATGATTTATTGGATTTCGAAATTTTTTAATTTATTTTGGTGGGTCCTTGCATCCCTCCACTTTTCAGCATCCCCACCTCGCTCAATACTCATTTGCATCCCGGGGCCCTCGGGTGGGGTTTTATGCAGGATTTCTGCTTGAAAATGGTCTTGCGGCAGAATTGTCATTTCTTAACTACTGGTGTGAGAGTGGTGTGACGATGGGTCATTGAATAGCATATTTGACCTTGATATTAACTTGCCCACTTAAAAATAGACGCTAAACTAGGCTTTTGTATGTAATGAACTCATTATCTTCAACTTTATTTGTTCTATAACTCCGGAAGCTCTTTTATTGCATTTCCTGAACTTGGAGGTGATTTTCTATTGTTTGAATTGTCACCCTTGTTTGATCTCTAACCCTTAGCTTTAACCCCTTGTTGTTTCAATAGTGCTTCATTCTCACGTATTGTGTGGTTTCGTTTTTTCATCCCAATCTAACTCTAATTTCTGTCCATGTACTACTTCTGTGTAAACAATGCACTACTTCATTGTAACTTTTTTCTACTTGCGTTCTTTATGACTTGAAGGTATTTCCTATTACACTAATTAAATAATTAACTAATTACAAATGTACACATATTATTTTCTCCGTCATAAAGCAGTCATGGGTCGGCAGTTCATTCTCATGATGCCTGTACTATTTAAAATCCACAAGGTCTCGTGCTTAAATCGTCCATGACAACTCTTTTACCGAACACGATTCTGTAATCTTTGTCAGTATTCGCTTTTGGCCCCTCTTTCTTTTGAAATTGTCAGTTACGGTCTTCACTTCGTCTCAGTTGTTGGTGATCATATACTTAATCGTATCGAAATTGATAGTTAAGGAGTTCTTGTAGTTAAGAGTGATTCCTCGTACTTTGCATATGGTCGTATATCCGTCTTTGTCGGGTCTGGCTAATTTGTAGGCATAGTTTTTTGGTCCACCGGTACGGGTCTGGCTAATTTGTAAGCATATTTTTTTGGTCCACCGGTAAAGAAATCTGTAATTTTGTTGTCTGGTACTTCGTCTGTAAGATCCTCTTGATAATCGCTCAATTCTCGGATCCATTCTCCAGGTTGCGATGTGTAAACAATGGAATCGGTGTCAGCGTATAGTGCACGAGTGTCAAACTTTTCTTAGTAACTGTAAAGTTTCAGTCTTGCTTGGGCGGTAGTATAAGCGGCTATGACAACATTGGTGCGTGCCGAGTCTTCGATGAATTTTTCTTTATACTGATATCTCATTTCCACAATCTCATCGCTGACAAAATTAATATTCATTAAGAGAATTTGGTCGCTGGTAAGCACATGTAGCATGTCGAAGTATTATGCAAGATCACAAACATAATTTATTTGATGTAGGTTGCTTGTTTGTCCGAATTTACCCCAGAAGCTATTCAACATAAGTTAAGCCAGTGCTCTCAATCCGTGATTTTTCTTGATGTTATCATAATCTAGAAGAATACCCTCCTTTTCGTGGTACTCTCTGATATACCTCTATTTATCTTCTTCGGTGTTACTCTAGCCATCCACTCGTTTCCTGTTTCATTTTCAGGAAGATGTTGACGTATTTGGTAAAGAGTCCACCGATTTTGACGTCGGTTCGTATTGATCCGTGTCGAACTGCCACACTTCGTATATTTGTTGAATGATATATCCTTTCTCTAAAGCTTTCTTTAGTTCATCGAATACCTAAGTTCCGGTCAATGCTCTTCCCTCGTCTAAGTGTTCACACGATGTTTGTTGATGGGTTTCGGCACAGGTTTTGCATAAAGTAAATGTTGTTGATTATGGCAGGAAGTACTGGGATATAGAGTCCCTTGGTTGGGAAGTCTTTACATTTGATGAGTCCTTCGTACTCTTGTACATCAGTGAAATTTTCTGTGATGATCTCGGGGTTTCCAATAGGGATTTTCCCGGTTTTGTTGATGTATTGATACAGTGAGGTGACATCTGTGTACGATATGTCTTAGTCTTTTTCATACAGTTTGAACGCTTCGGTACGTCCACCGTAAAACGCGTCTCGTAGTAGTAGTGAGTCGGGACTCTATGGACCCATTAGGTCTATGTTAAAAGCTATCCAAACTTCCCTCCGAAATTATGGATCGCCTTGAATGATCAATTATCAGTTTTTTTAGACCTAGTTCTGTTCGTAATAGCTGTCATTCCGTCTACTTGTATACAGACATGGATCAGGATGTTTTAACCTGTCCCTTAAATATATTTGTTGTTGGGTTTAACAATAAAGCCCTACCCCTTCCCAGTTATTCCTCCCATTTTGTCTAATGTCTTTAGCCCCGTCTTCCAGCGTCTTCAACGTAGAGCACCACAAAGGTAGTGTAGCGGTGTGAGAGTGGTGGGATGCTGGGAGATAGTTAGCTAATTACCATACCCCACTTTGGCCATAACTTAGCCACCCTATCGTACTATAACCCATTTTAACCAAATTTTTGTACTTATATTGTATTCGTCTTTGTTTTGTGTTGTAGTGGTATTGTATTTTCGTTGTCTTCCATGCTTTTCTATTGTTTGAGTTGTCTGTCCCTGTTTGGCTGTCTCATTTTGTTGTGGTTCCCCCAATGTAACTCTAACCTTTTTGTCTCTGTATATGTACTTCTTCATTGTTATTTTTCTTTTGTTTCTCTGAATGAATTCCCTCTTTGACATTAATAAGATAATACACTAATTACAAATGTACATATTTCATTTTCTCCGTAAAAAAGCAGTCATTGGTCGGTGAGCTATCCTCATGCTGCCTATACAATTTAAATCCATAAGTTCTTGTGCTAAGATCATCCATGACGTCTCTTTTGTCAAACACGATCCTGTAGTCTTTGTTTTGATGTACGGTCAGTAACTACTTCTGGTCTCTCTTTAGTTAAAAATCGTCAGTAACGGTTCTCACGGCGTCTTTGTTGTTGGTGATCAGATCTTTCATTGTATCGAAGGTGATCGTTAGAGAGTTCCTTAAGTTGAAGGTGATTCCTCGTACTTTACACATGGTCGTATTTCCATTCTTGTTGGATCTGGCTAGTTTGTAAGCATAGTTTTTCTGCAGGAATTCTGTAATTTTATTGTCAGGTACTTCATTCGTAAGATCTCCCAGATAGTCTCCTAATTCGGGTCTCCACTCTTCCGGTTGAGATGTACATACAATGGAATCTGTGTCGGTGTATAAGGCGCGGGTGCTTAACTTCTCTAAGTAACCATACAACTTCAAACGAGCTTGGGCGGTGGTATATGCGGCTATGACAACATTAGTACGTCCGGTGTCCTTGAAGAACTCTTCTTTATACTGGTATCTCATTTCCACCACCTCATCGCTTACTTAATTAATACCCATGACAGGGTTGGGTGACTGGTTAGCATCTCGAAGCATTTTTTTTGCAGGGTCAAATACATATTTGATTAAGGGAAGAATGCTTCGTTGTCCGAATTTACCCCAGAAGCTGTTTAACATTAACTTGGCTAATGCTCGTAGTCCCGGGTTCTTCCTAATATTGTTGTCATCAAAAATACCCTCCTTTTCGTGGTACTTTCTGATGAATGTCCATTTTTCGTCTACAGTTTGACACCTTTCAGGCCATCCACTGGCTTCCTGCTTCATTTTTAAGAAGGTAAAAAGTCTTCTAGTCTTGGTTGCTGGGTCGTACTGTTCCATGTCAAAATTCAATACTTCGTATATCTGCTCAATTTTATATCCATTTTCCAAAGCTATTTTGACTTCGTCAGTCAACCAAGTTCCGATCAGTGCTCGTTGCTCATCGGTGTGTTCGCACGGTCTTTCCTGATTGAACTCGCTACAGGGTTTACACACGTAAAGTTTAACTTGTTATTGGTTTTAGAAGGAAGTACTGGAATGTATAGTCCTCTCGGTGGGATTACTTTACATTTGATGAGTCCTTCGTATTGTTGAATGTCCCTGAAGTTTTTTGTGATGTTTTTGGGGTGTCCAACATCTGTTTTGCCAGTCTTATTGATGTAGGGATACAATGAGGTGAGGTCTGCATATGATATGTCCTGGTCTTTTTCATACAGTTCAAACGCTTCGGTACGCCCACCATAAAAAGCGTTTCGGAGTTCCATTGGAGTGGTGATCATTTCTTCTAGTTGGATAAAGTTTTTTAAACTTTCATTTTTCGTAACCTTTTTGTCAAACTCACATTCCCATTTACCTGAATGTAGATGTAACCATGGTCTTCCAAATATCGCTTTTTCTCCAGAGTGCGTTGATGAAGATCTCCCATGGTCATACCGTTGACTTGGTTGACGGTTCTGGCACTTTAACGGTGTTAACAGCCGTGCAAAAACTTTGCGTTAAACTCCAATACGTATTTTTCGTTTTGGTTCTCGTAGTGCCCGTCCACTTATTTGTTTCTCTCCTCCATTTCTTTGATGCTTCTATGGACTCATTCTGTTGCTGATAGGTATTTGGTCCATTGCATGGCTTTGATAGAATATTTTTCTTCCGGATGGTATCCTTGAGCTGGGATAAACCCGATGGTGACATATCTGGAGAATTTTTTTTTTTCTGAATACTAAGTTGCAAGCAGATGCTATGGTGATGCATTGTTGGTACGGATCGATTCCTCCCTGTCCGATGGAGGCTGTCATCTCCAGGATATCTTTTCAATATGTCTACGTCGGAGCGGCAGTAACCAAGTAGTTCGTTTTGAAAATCAAAAGTCTGTCGGTAATATTTGCATCGTTCGAAGAAGCCTTGTTCTTTTGTTTCATTCCGTCGGGTTGATGAAATCTCAAATCAGGTAAGTGGTTGAGTACGACTGATTGGTTTTCCTTTCTGTTGAACTGGTGCAGAAAATATCCTTTCTTCAATTCCGTCAATTCAAACCTATGAGGTAGGTCGGCTACAGCCATGGGTAAAAAGTTGATGGGGTCTATCATCCGATTGCGACATTCTGGTACTTCGATGTACAAGTTCTGGGTTCCGTTTGCGTTACTCTTTGTCGATACAAATACCCTAGTATTGGTAACGAATCGCAACCTTTAAAGTTGTGTGCGATGACGACAGCCCCTTCGTTGTCTCCGGATAATAACCATTTACAAAAGTGTTCAGTTGTGTTAGGCTCGGCAAACACTAATGCGCTCTTCCCACAAGCCTGACAGATGCTGTCTTTCTCTACGTTTCGATCCATGCATTTCGAACTGGCTATGTGTACGACTCATAAACTAGGTCTGTGTGCTCAAAAGCCCCACACTTCATGGATTTGCTGTGAGTACACTTGCCGTTGACGTCAGACGAGTTTTCCTCATTGCATTGGACTAGATCATCCGGGGTGCATTCAAAATTGAAGAAAATGTATGTCTGTTTCTTTTGCTTACCATTGTTGTCCACAGGTAACATATAGCAATAATGTTCTGACGGATAGTAATCTCTACAGGTCTTGCAGTAGACGTTTTCACAGGTATCATCTCCCCTGCGTTTGTTGATAGTTTGTCCGCAGTTCTTACATTTATAATAAGTTTTGCACGTCTGAATGGCGTCGTCTTTTAACGAAGATCGAAGCAAAGAATTCCTTGAGTATCTCCCACAATCAGTACATAATATCCAGTCATCTTCTACTGGGTCGTGAACCTTTCTACAGTATTAGCATACATTGTTGCGTATGTGTTCTTCTTTGGTATTGTATCCTTTGTTACAATCGGAACAGAAGAGGTTACGTCCCAAGAAGGCATCCATACAAGTAATGACATCGTAATGGTTGTCGTGATGGTACAAGAACATTTTTTTCTCTGCTGTAGGTCCGTAATATATGATACCATTTAAATGTTTCTGTGATTTGACATGTATTTGATACTCCAGTAGAATCGCTTGGAATTGTTTGATTTCGTCTATGCCACATTGTTGTAGAGGTACTTTTGCTCTATCGTGTAGTTCTAATGCCAATTCCTTTTGGATATATTTGCCTTGTCGAATAGAGTTCCATTGCTCGTATTCGTCTATCTTGGCATTTGCCGTCACGATGGCCCTGGAACAACAAAGTTAATCATTATTTTTTATTTGAATGATGCAACACTTTTTAAGGAACCTCTCGGTGTCCACGTATGCACATCTCTTTCTGGTACCGCCCACAGGAAGACTAACATGGTTGATATTTAATTGGGCACTCTAATCAAGGACGAATTGTTCGTTGGACTGTAACACTCCTTCTATTTCTGTTAATAGTAGGTCACCTGTCACCTGTTCCACTTGCATGAACGGTACTCGGATAGGGAAATCCAGGTCGGGGCATTCAAGAGTGGCTTGTACAAAATCTTTTCATTCCGCTGGTCAGGTCTGATAAAATGGAGTCGAACAGTATTTGTTATTTTTTCAGAATATCGGGAACACTCTGGACGATTAATTTTTGAAAGGTGACTCGGTACTCTGTCGACTCAGTGTTGAAGCGAGGTATTTTCGTTCCTTTCTCCTTTTCAATGATGTAATTTTGATCAGGTTTACTAACATCTAAGGGTTGAATAGGTGATCCGAATCAAATTTGATGTTTTTGTTTCTGGTGCTCATATAGGTTATCTTTGCTTCTATAAAATAATCCACACTCGGCCGTGCATGGGAAGTAGTTGTCGTTGTCGTGTTTTCTTTCGTGATTAAGTTATCTTTTCTAGTGAAATGCATGAGGAATATTAGACAGCTTAAGGTATTGTGATCGTTATTCAAACGGTAATGCTTCATTAACTGGCTCCTTCTGTCAAAGGTTTCTTCACAATATCTACATGAATGCATCTGCAAAAGGTACAACATTACTATCCATGCATTATTGATTAATATTTATATTTCTGTATTATTGATTACTTATTTGGTTTCAAAAACTTCGTAATTCGACTACAATGCTATTTAAATTTATTTTCAATTTACTTACCTTTGTCCTGTTTATTTTCTGTGGAAACGTCTGTTCATTTTGGCTGTTAAAGTTGCAGAATGACAAAGTTGATCAATGCGTCTAATTTTATACGGGTATACGCGTTGTAACGATGGTTCTGTTTGGTCAGTTATTTTAGTTGCGGGCTTTGTGATTAGTCTATTATTTTGTGTTCTAATTGGCTAGATTTTTCAAAAAGTCAGCATCTGATTGGTTGAATTCCCTGCAATTTGATTGGTCGGTTTATTTCTCTTTCGTTATATAATGACGTCATGTTTCTTTTAACATGTTTAATAGATCAAATATTCCAGAAAATGATGCAGTCGATCCATTGCGTTAATTATTTTCCAGGTGTACGGATCGATGATTCTATTGAAATATTTGGACACGAATCATGAAGAGAGTGTTTCTGATGAATTGAATTATAATTGAGTTTTTATTATGTTTTAAATGTCTATGGATTTGTTTTTCTAACGATTTTCATAATTTTTTTAATGTCCAACACAATTGACAAATGTTTATCCTATTTTTACTTTAATTTCCCACACTTTACCCTCTTTCTTTTATTTTTAACTCCTAAACCCGTATATGGACTGCTCCTCTAACATTTTTAACTCCTGTATCCTCTCTATGCAGTCCTCCTCTGACTTTTTAGACTCGGATTTTTCTTATAAATATTCAAGTTGTAACTCCCAATTACTCATATTTAACTCCCATTTTCTTTAAGATTCTTAATTCATTGAAATAATGACTCCCTATTTCCGATAAAAATAACACTTTACGTGATTTGTTCATACTTTTGCATGTTTTGTTTGTTTTGTTTTACTACTTTGTACATATTTTCTCCAAGATTTGTCTATTTTATTTGTTTAAATTTAACACACGAGTTTTGCTAATTTTAACATTTTTATATAACTATCATGAGTTTTATTTCACATGTTTTAAACATTTTGTACGCGTTTTTTAATTTGATTGTCATTTTGTTTATATTTTTTCAAACATGTTTCGGTATTTTAAGCATTTTGTTTGTGTAAAAATGTTTTTGTAAAAATTTTTGTTTCAGCTAAGGGTTTTGTAATATTTATTTAAAAGTGTTAGTTCAGAATGGTGTAAATTTTGTTTTACTTTGTGTTTTTGTGTAACTTTATATACATTTTTTGCTAATTTGGTTAAATTTTTCGTTTCAATATTTTCTCTTTTTATTTTTTTTTGTTTTTACGTTAAAATTTCACATTTTCCTGATATTTTCGTGCTTTTTCGATGAATTCAGTGGTGGTGGTGATGATTCTTTGGTTTCAGTGGTTGTGGTGATTGCTGCTGCTGCTGTTCAGTGATGTGATATTATTGCTGCTGTTCAGTGGTGTGATATTATGGCTGCTGCTCGGTGGTGTTGGAGATTGCTACTTTTGCCAAAGTAGCGGGAGTTATGTTGGGAAACGCTTAATTACACTTGTGACGTTACTCAAGGGATCATAAGAATAACAATGGCATTATCAATTTCATATTTTATTTTCTCCGTAATGCTACAGGCACTGGTCGGAGATCCACATGCAGTTTTTACATTGTATCTCGAGTTAAAGTCCATTCAACTGGGTGTTGATGTCTTCTGCATCTTGTTGGTTCGGATTTGTACTGTTTCAAAGAAGCTGTTCTTTTGTTCGTTCAATGTTGGCTCTATCTTCATTCTGATGGTTTAGCCATTTCTGGTGGTCGGTTGGGCTGGAGCGTCTTCTCTACTTTGATGCTTGGTACGTTGGTGACGTAATAATGCATCCTTTCTATTGCATATCTGTCCACTTTCTTCGCAACGAAACTTGTGGGGGTTGAATCTACTAGTATGTGTATTCATGTGTCGTTGGAGATTATCTCGTCGACTAAACGTTAGGTGGCATATCCGGCAATTTCGTCTTAGTGTGTGACATCTTTCAGTCTGGTGGTAAGGGTTGTTTTCTTGACATCTATTAGAGTCTTGCTGTTTTCATTGCGCAATTTCGTCTCAGTGGTTGACTCCTTCTCTTTGTCTGACGATAAGGGGCAGTTCTGAACATCTTATAGAGTCTTGCTGTTTTCATTGAGTGTCTCTGTCGTCACCTTGAACTTAATTATGTCTCACTGTGTAAAGCAGTTCCACACTTCTTTTAGCGTATGCTCAGTTCCAAGGTTAGAAGCAAATGGGAACTTCAGTCATTGTGGCTTGTTATATGGGCGGTTTTGGTTGATTGATTTATTGATTGACCCCCCCGTCAAAATTTAGGGATCCCTTACAGCCATACCATAAGAGAAAGGACTTCATAAATATGATCATTGTATTTAGAATGACAAAGACACCCAGAAAACATATATCACCCAGCTATTTAAGTATATTTTGTGAAATTTACTAAATGACCCCCTGTCAAAATTTTGGACCCCCTTGTAGCACCCATACTATTTGAGATAGGACTTGATCAATGTGACTATTCGATTTAGATGCATAAGGTTACCCCGAAAACATATATAGCATCGCTATAGCACTTCACTTAGGAAAATTTGTATTTTGTGCCATTCCCGAAATTTTGGACCCCTCGTAACACCCCTACTATTAAAGATACCACCTCAAAAATGTCACTAATAGTTTTAAAAGCATAAAGTTACCACGAAAACATATATGGCATGTCTATAGTACTCGACTTAGAAAAAAATCGTACTTTGGGCCATTCCCGAATTTTCTTCTAAACGGTTAGAGATAGAACGTTGAAACCTTGACCAATCGCTGTAGGAGCTCGAAGGTACCCCGGATTGATATCTTGTTCGGAAAACGAACGATAACTCTGGAAATCGAGAAATACACTAGTAGAATACATGTGGACACCCCCCTTTTTAGCGCAGTAAAAAGCTTTAAAGTAATACTCACTTCCGGTGACGTCACACTTCCGATCATGTGACTTCCGGTGAAGTCATACGCCCGGTCACGTGACTTCCGTATGACGTAACCTCCGGTTCTACACTTACTTCGCCGCAAATGGTAATTGAAACCACATATATACTACTATTGAATTTCTCGATTTCCAGAGTTATCGTTCGTTTCCTTAAAATGTATATATCAATCTGGGGTAACTTTGAACTCGTAGAGCATTTGGTCAAAGTTTCAACGTTCTATCTCTTACCGTTTAGGAGAAAATTCGGGAATGGCCCAAAGTACGATTTTTTTCTAAGTCGAGTACTATAGACATGTCATATATGTTTTCGGGGTAACTTTATGCTTTTGAAACGATAATTGACATTTTTGAAGTTGTATCTTTAATAGTAGGGGTGGTACGAGGGGCCCAAATTTTTGGGAATGGCCCAAAATACAAATTTTCCTAAATCAGTACTATAGCAAAGCTATATATATAATTTCGGGCCAACTTTATGCATCAAAATCAAATAGTCACATTAATCAAGTCTTATTTCTAATAGTATGGGTGCTACAATGGGGTCCAAAATTTTGACAGGGGGTCATTTAGTGAATTTTACAAAGTATACTTTAATAGTTGTGAGATATATGTTTTCTGGATATCTTTGTCATTCTAAATCAAATGATCATATTTATGAAGTCCTTTCTCTTATGATATGGCTGTAAGGGGTCCCTAAATTTTGACGGGGGTCAATCAATATATCAATCAACCTAAACCGTCCATGTAACAAACCACAACGACTGAAGGTCTCATTCTGCTTCTAACATTGGAAGTGAGCATACGTTAAAAGAAGTGAGTAATTGCTTTACACAGTGAGACATCATTAAGTTCCAGGAACTGAATGAGACACTCGATGAAAACAGCAAGACTCTACAAGATGTCCAGAACTGCCCCTTATTGTCAGACTAAGAGAAGAAGTCAACCACTGAGACGAAATTGCGCAATAAAAACAGCAAGACCTATAAGATGTCAAGAACAATCCCTTACCACCAGACTGAAAGAAGTCGCCCACCAAGACGAAATTGCGGGATATGCCATCAAACGTTCAGTCGACGAGATCATCTCCAACGACACATGAATACACATAGATTCAAGCCCCACACGTTTCGTTGCGAAGAAAGTGGCTGATATGCAGTAGAAAGGATGGATTATTAAGTCACCAACGTACCAAGCATCAAATTAGAGAAGACGCTCCAGCCCAACCGACCACAATAAATGGCTAAACCATCACAATGAAGATAGAGCCAATAATGAACGAACAAAAGAACAGCTTCTTTGAAACAGTAGAAATCCCGACCCAACAACATGCAGAAGAAATCAAAACCGAGTTGAATTGACTTCAACTCCAGATACAATGTAAAATCTGCACGTGGATCTCCGACCAGTGCCTGTCTCATGACGTAGAAAATAAAATATGAAATTGATAATGACATTGTTATTCTTATGATTCCTTGAGTCACAGTACAAATGTAATCAATCCCTTCCAAATATAACTCCCACTACTGTGGCAAAGTAGCAATATCCAACACCACCGAGCAGCAGCAGTAGCAGCAATAATACCACACCACTGAACAGCTGCAGCAGCAGTCACCATCACCACTTAAACCAAAGAATCATCACTACCACCACTGAATTCATCGAAAAAGCACGAAAATATCAGGAAAATGTAAAATTTTAACAAAAAAAAACAAAAAGAGAAAAAACTCAAACCATTCTGAACTAAAACTTTTAAAGAAATATTACAAAAACCTTAGCTGAAACAAAAAAGATGTTAGCAAAAACATAAATTAAAACAAAATATATTCATGAAAAAAATACCGAAACATGTGTGATAAAATATAAACAAAATGAAAAAAAAATAAAGAAAAAATGCGTACAAAATGTTTCAAACATGTGAAATAAAACTCACTATAGTTATAAAAATGTTAGAATTAGCATAACGCTTGTGTTAAATTTAAACAAATAAAATAGACAAATCTTGAAAAAAATATGTACAAAATAGTAAAACAGAACACATAAAACATGTAAAAATGTAAAAATAAGAACAAATCACTAGAAGTGTCATTTTATTAGAAATTGGGAGTCATTATTTCAATGAATTAAGAATCTTAAAGAAAATGGTAGTCAAACATCAGTATTTGGGAGCTAAAACTTGGATATTTATAAGAAAAACCGAGGCTAATGAGTCAGAGGAGGAGTACATAGAGAGGATAGTTAGGATACAGGAGTTAAAAGGTCAGCGGAGGAGTCCATATACAGATTATAGCAGTTAAAAGATTAAAGAAAGAGGTTAATTGTGGGAAATAAAAGTAAAAATAGGATGAACATTTGTAAATTGTGTTGGACATTGAAGAAAATTTATGAAAATCGTCAGAAAAACAAATTTATAGACATTTAAAAATAAAAACTCATTAATAATTCAATTCATAAGATATTCACAGATGAAACACTCTTTTTATGATTCGTGTATAGAATCATCGATCCGTACACCTGGAAAATAATTAACGTAATTGATAGATTCCATTATCTTCTGGAATATTTGATCTATTTAAAGAAACATGACGTCATTATATAACAAAAGAGAAATATACCGACCAATCAAATTATAGAACAAAAGGAGTCCATAACCAATCCAATATATCTTAACACACACTCCTCATAATTTTCCATCACAGTATTTTATTAAATAGTATACTAAATTATATTGTTCACTTATGTCCTGACATTAGTTTCCTTTTTCTTTCTTTAAAAATTCCAGTATATTTCTCCACACCCCTCATGCTTTTTTATAATAAAATTGCATTAGTAAACTGGATGTATTGTTAATTAATGTCTTGACATAATTTTCTTTTTCTGTACGGTGTATCGATTTAGGTATACATGTAGTTACCAAGGCAGTCATCCTCGTCAGATATCCCTAGCCTATCTATCTTTTTAGTATGGTTTTCCATTTTTAGGGATATTATAGAACAAAAGGAGTCCATAACCAATCCAATATATCTTAACACACACTCCTCATGTTTTTCTATCACAGTATTTTATTAATTAGTATACTAAATTATATTGTTCACTTATGTCCTGACATTAGTTTCCTTTTTCTTTCTTTCAAAAATCCAGTATATTTCTCCACACCCCTCATGCTTTTCTATAATAAAATTGCATTAGTAAACTGGATGTATTGTTAACTTATGTCTTGACATAATTTTCTATTTCTGTACGGTGTTTCGGTTTAGGTATACATGTAGTTACCAAGGCAATCATCCTCGTCAGATATCCCTAGCCTATATATCTTTTTAGTATGGTTTTCCATTTTTAGGGATATGACACCTTTAATTTTGTCTTTTAAGTTGTGACCAATATTTGCATTTTACGTGCATTATTAATTCTACATTCTGATTTAAGCTCTTGCATGAGAGGTGAATTACTAATGCAATTCAATATTGTTCGATTTCAACTCTTTTATGAGAGATGAAGTATTATTTCATTTTATTTCATTTCAACTCCTGTATGAGAGATGAAATATTAATTCAAGTTTTTCATATTCGACTCCTGTATGAGAGATGAATTATTGATTGTATATTTTTCTATTTCAACTCTTGTATGAGAGATGAAATTTTTCGCTGTCTAAATATTATAATCTCCATTGTTATGTGTACTTGATAGTCTATGGCGGGAGTCTACTACATTCCTAAAATTTTCCATTGAAAATACAATTTGATTGGATTATATCAAGATTTACATCATTCTATATCCTACGTCACATAATCTATGTAACTATCATGTGTGCACTGTCAAAACTATAATTATCTATTTTGAAGATAGTACACAGGTCATTCCTGTTTCTGTAATTCGTCTGCATTAAGTAATATGATTTCAAATTTATTTATTTTTCTTAATTACGTATATTTCATTTTAATGCAAATTTGCTCACAACTATTTTTTGACAGAATTAAAGGTGATCATTATATCCCCATGGAAAACTTTATTTCATTGTTATCTTGAAATGAAATGACTTATGACAGGAGTTTCCTGTACGATGCTTATTTCATTCGTTGAGGTTAATTGCATGAAAATTTCTTCTATTTGACATATCTTTATGTATATATTAGCCTGTCTAACTGCTGTTTGAGCATCATTTTATAAAATTAATTTTGATGCCATAGAAATATTTGTATATCTTTCTTTAACATGTATTTATCTGTATTAATTTTCTTTGAGCATCATTTTATAAAATTTATTGTGATGCTGTAAAAAATATTTGTATACTTTCCTTCAACATGGAAGTATGTATTAAGCGTATATGGAGATTACGCATGTCACCAGACAAGGTAATTCGAAGGTTTGGAACAACCAGGTGAGGCGAGGCCTCAATCATTACACTATAGAACAAAAGGAGTCCATAACCAATCCAATATATCTTAACACACACTCCTCATGTTTTTC
Organism: Modiolus philippinarum; assembly: GCA_002080025.1. Classification (NCBI taxonomy): domain Eukaryota; kingdom Metazoa; phylum Mollusca; class Bivalvia; order Mytilida; family Modiolidae; genus Modiolus; species Modiolus philippinarum. The sequence goes on from MJUU01070793.1 coordinate 24,229, forward strand.
TATCACAGTATTTTATTAATTAGTATACTAAATTATATTGTTCACTTATGTCCTGACATTAGTTTCCTTTTTCTTTCTTTCAAAAATCCAGTATATTTCTCCACACCCCTCATGTGGAAAAAAAGAGAAATATACCGACCAATCAAATTGCTGGGAATTCAACCAAGCAGATGCCGACTTTGTGATAAATCCAGCCAATCAGAACACGGAATAATCGACTAATCACAAAGCCCGCAACTAGAATAACCGACCAATCAGAACCGTTGTTACAACATGTACAACGCGTCTACCCGTATAAAATTAGACGCATCGATCAACTTTGTCATTCTGCAACTAACAGCCAAAATGAACAGACGTTTCCACAGAAAATAAACAGGACAAAGGTAAGTGAATTGAAAATAAATTTCAATCACATTGTAGTCGAATCACGAAGTTTTGAAACTAAAGTTTTTGAAACCAATTCAGTAATCAATAATACAGAAATATAAATATTAATCAATAATGCATAAATAGTAATGTGTATTGTCTTTTGCAGATGCATTCATGCGGAAATTGTGAAGAAACCTTTGTCAGAAGGAAGCAGTTAATGAAGCATTACCGTTTGAATAAACATAATAATGCCTTAAACTGTCTAATATGCCTCAAGCGTTTCTCTAGAGCAGATAACTTAGACACGAAAAAAAAAACACGACAACGAAAACTACTTCCCATGCACGGCCGAGTGTGGATTATTGTAAAGAAGCAAAGATAACCTATATGAGCACCAGAAACAAAAACATCAAATTGGATTCGGATCACCTATTCAACCCTTAGATGTTAGTAAACCTGATCAATATAACCTCATTGAAAAGGAGAAAGGAAAGAAAATACCTCGCTTCAACACTGAGTCGACAGAGTACCGAGTCATCTTTCAGAAATTAAGCGTCCAGAGTGTTCCCGATATTCTGAAAAATTTACAAATACTGTTCGACTCCATTTTATCAGACCTGACCAGTGGAATGAAAGAAGATTTGGTACAAGTCACTCTTGAATGCCCCGACCTGGATTTCCCTATCAGACAACCGCTCATGCAAGTGGAACAGATGACAGCTGACCTACTATTAACAGAAATAGAACGATTGTTAGAGTCCAACGAACAATTCGTCCTTGATCAAAGTGTCCAATTAAATATCAATCATGTAAGTCTTCCCGTGGGCGGTACCAGAAAGAGATGTGCATACGTGGACACCGACAGATTCCTTAAAAAAAGTGTTGCATCATTCAAATAAAAAAAAAGATTAACTTTGTTGTTCTAGCGCCATCATGACGGCAAAAGCCAAGATAGACGAATACGAGCAATGAAACTCTATTCGACAAGGCAAATATATCTAGAAGGAATTGGCATTACAACTACATGATAGAGCGAAAGTACCTCTACAACAATGTGGCATCGACGAAATCAAACAATTCCAAGCGATTCTACCGGAGTATCAAATACATGTCATATCACAGGAACATTTAAATGGTATCATATATTACGGACCTAGAGTAGTGAGAAAATGTATTTGTACCATCACGACAACCATTAGAATGTCATTTCCAGTATGACTGCCTTCTTGGGACGTAACCTCTTCTGTTCCGATTGTAACAAGGGATACAATATCAAAGAAGAAAACATATGCAACAACGTATGCAATTCTGTAGAAAGGTTCACGACCCAGTATAGGATGACTGGGTAATATGTACTGATTGTGGGAGATACTTTCAAGGAATTCTTTGCTTCGATCTTCATAAAAAGACGACGCCATCGGGAAACCCGACGTGCAAAACTTATTATAAATGTAAGAACTGCGGACAAACTATCAACAAACGCAGGGGAGATCATACCTGTGAAAACGTCTACTGCAAGACCTGTAGAGATTACTACCCGTCCGAACATCATTGCTATATGTTACCTGTGAACAACAATGATAAGAAAAAGAAACAGACATACATTTTCTTCAATTTTTAGTGCACCCAAGATGATATGGTCTAATGCACTGAGGAATACTCGCCTGACGTCAACGGCAAGTGTACTCACTGCAAACCCATGGAGTGTGGGGCTTTTGAGCATAGACCTAATTTATGCGTCGTACACAAAGTCTGTTCCAAATCCATGGATCGAAACGTGTAGATAAATACAGCATCTGTCAGGCTTGTGGGAAGAGCGAATTAGTATTTGCCGAGCCTAACACAACTGAACACTTTTGTAAATGGCTATTATTCGGGACATGGAAGGGGCTACTGTCATCGCACACAACTTTAGAGGTTACGATTTGTTACCAATACTAGGGTATTTGTATCAACAAGGAGTAACGCCACCAATCATAGCAAACGTAACCAAGAACTTGTACATCGAAGTACCAGGATGTCGCAATCGGATTATAGACCCCATCAACTTTTTACCCATGGCTGTAGCCGACCATCCTCATATGTTTGAATTGACGGAATTAAGAAAGGATATTTCCCGCACCATTTCAACAGAAAGGAAAACCAATCAGTCGTACTCACCCACTTAAATGATTTGAGATTTCATCAACCGGACGGAATGAAACAAAAGAACAAGGCTTCTTCGAATGGTACGATGCAAATTACCGACAGACTTTTTATTTTCAAAAAGAACTACTTGGTTACTGCCGCTCCGACGTAGACATATTGAGAAGAGCTTGCTTAACGTTTAGACAACAGTTCCTGGACATGACAGCCTCCGACGGACAGGGAGGAATCGATCCATACCAACAATGCATCACTATAGCATCAGCTTGCAACTTAGTATTCAGAAAAAAAATTCTCCAGATAGGACACCATCGGGTTTATCCCAGCTCAAGGATACCATCCGGAAGAAAAACATTCTATCAAAGCCATGCAATAGATCAAATACCTATCAGAAACAGAAGGAATCCATATAAACATCAAAGAAATGGAGGAGAACAAATCGGACCCTATAAAGTGGACGGGCACTACGACAACCAAAACGAAAAATACGTATTGGAGTTTAACGCAAAGTTCTGGCACGGCTGTTAACACTGTTATAGTGCCAGCACCGTCAATCAAGTCAACGGTATGACCATGGGAGATCTTCATCAACGCACTCTGGAGAAAAAGCGATATTTGGAAGACCATGGTTACATCTACATTGGTAAATGGGAGTGTGAGTTTAACAAAAAGGTTAGGAAAAATGAAAGTTTAAGAAACTTTATCCAACAAGTAAAATGATCACCACTCCATTTGAACTCCGAAACGCTTTTTATGGTGGACGTACCGTAGCGTTTAAACTGTATGAAAAAGACCAGGACATATCGTACGCAGACCTCACCTCATTGCATCCCTACATCAATAAGACTGGCAAAATACATGTTGGACACCCCAAAAACATCACAAAAAACTTCAGGGACATTCAACAATACGAAGGACTCATCAAATGTAAAGTAATCCCACCGAGAGGACTATACATTCCAGTACCTCCTTCCAAAATCAATAAAACAAGTTATTTACGTTGTGTAAAGCCCGTAGCGAGTTCAATCAGCAAAGACCGTGTGAATACACCGATGAGCAACGAGCACTGATCTGAACTTGGGTGACCGACGAAGTCAAAAAAGCTTTGGAAAATGGATAAAAAATTGAGCAGATATACAAAGTATTGAATTTTTCAATGGAACAGTACGACCCAACAACCAGGACTTGAAGACTTTTTACCTTCTTAAAAATGAAGCAGGAAGCCAGTGGATGGCCTGAAAGGTGTCAAACTGCAGACGAGAAATGGACATATATCAGAAAGTACCAAGAAAAGGAGGGTATTTTTCTTGAAAACAACAATATTAGGAAGAACCCGGGACTACGAGCATTAGCAAAGTTAATTTTAAACAGCTTCTGTGGTTAATTCGGACAGAGAAGCAACCTGCCCTTAATCAAATATGTATGTGACCCTTCAGAATACTTCGACATGTTAACAAGTGACCAAATTCTCGTCATGGGTATTAATTAAGTAAGCGATGAGGTCGTGGAAATGAGATACCAGTATAAAGAAGAGGTCTTCAAGGACGACGGACGTACTTATGTTGTCTTAGCCGCATATTCCACCGCCCAAGCTTGTTTGAAGTTGTATAGTTACTTAGAGAAGTTGAGCACCCGCGCGTTATACGCCGACACAGATTCCATTGTATATACATCTCAACCATAAGAGTGGAGACCCGAATTAGGTTGATTGATTGATTGATTGATGTTTTACGCCAACTTCAGCAATATTTCAGCTATATTGTGGCGAGAACTGTTGGGTTTATTGAAAAATTCTAATAAATACATAAAATATTAATATAAAACCATATAGCTTTATACAAGTAAAACAAATGTGTAAAATGTTAAAAAACATAATAGTAAATTTTTGGTTTAACAATAACAATATTAGAAATTAGAAACTTGTTTAAAATTGATCTATTTAAATCTTACTAAATAAATTGATTGCTTTTAAAAATTGAACGATTTTGTCGCCTGCGACGTTTGTAAATAGGTCTTTAAGACAATCAGCAGAATAAAAATCACGCCTGATATCGGCAACATCTACACATTCAATTAAAACATGTTGAATTGTATAAGGACAATTGCATGGAATACATTCAGGTCGATCATCACTGTTGAGGATAAAACTATGTGTTGTTCTAGTATGTCCAATACGACATCGGGTCAACACTACCTGTTCCCTACGGTTTTTACCACAGGAACCAATTTGTTTACCGACGTCTGACTGTATTCCATGCAGTTTATTATTTATTTG
>MJUU01070794.1:11497-21650 GCA_002080025.1 Modiolus philippinarum
AAAAAAAAAACAAACAAACTTTCTAAGTTGAACATGAGAGACGGTGACGCAGGTCCAGACATGTAATTGGTCTTGTTTTTTTTACAATGTACTGGACTCTCAACAGGATATAATCATTACACATTATGTAAGTGACCTAATATGGTGTATAGACGGTCAGTAAATTGAATATTGGGCTCGAGCTGCTCAATTTACTTATCTATAATATCCACCATTTTAATTTTAGTTGTAACTCAAACCTAGGGTTTGTACACATTTAAATATAATTTCAGGTACAGTACAAGCCTATCAAATAGCCTCAGGATCAATACCACAAGGTGTTGTGATGGCAACAACAGGAAGTCCATTAACTGGATCATCATTATCAGAGGAGGCTTCTAGAAAAAGAGAATTGCGATTGTTAAAGAACAGGTAAATAAAAGTTCTAGCTGTGGAAATATGACAAATATTATGATAGCAGAAGTCTGATGGTTTTCAGAGGCATTCAAAAAAAGGGGTTTCTTCTAATTACAAATTTTCGGTTTCTTCTTACTACAAATTTTCAGAAACTCGTACTGCTTAGTCCCTAAAGTTGTATGGGGTTTGGCACGGAGCTAATGTTCTCTTAACAACAATAATTGTCTAAATTTTAATGTGTTCATATTGTTAGTAGGATGTGTTTGTTATGTAGACACTTGCTGACCTTATATACAATTTTTATGCCCCCAGATAAACGATCTATGGGGCATATTGTTTTTTGTCCTTTCTGCCTGTCTGTTTGTGCGTCAGAAACTTTAACTTTGGCTTTAACTTTTAAACGATACAGACTTAGCCAGGGTATAGGTCTGGTCAAAGGAAACATAAATGTGCTTAAAAAAAAATTAGGCAAAGTCAAAAGTCAAGGTCACAAAGGTCAGAACTTGTCTTTACTGGAGGCATATTTAGTGTTTCACAAATGCATCTTGTTATATCTGGACTTCATCTGCATACTTGTCTCAATAAATAAAAAGAACATACAAGATTTCTGAATTTACTAGTCCTGCAATGATTTTATCAGATTAAAATACATGTAGCTATATGAAAATTTGCTTAATTTTCATAGCCTGAAGGACTACTAAGTTAAAAAAAAATTCTTCCTTGAAATAAACTAGCAACTGGTCAACCCTTACTATACCAAAACATCAAATATAGAGGATTGGAGCTTCTTGAATTTCCATTGACATGATTGACATGTTATATTAATTGGCTAGAAGTATGGGGCAAATGTTAGTAAGACAAAATCCAATAACATATTACATGGTAAAAAATTGTTTGGACAAACTTCTTATACTTCAGCATAAAGTTAATGTCAGAAAAATATTGGGACAAACATTTTTCCTTAACTTAATGCTATTGTAGAGCAGGAACTTGGCAATCAGGCTTGAATTAAGTTGAAATAAAGTTATTATGCCCCCAGATCGAGGATCGGGGGGCATATTGTTTTTGTCCTGTCTGTCTGTCTGTGCGTCCGAAACTTTAACCTTGGCTATAACTTTTGAACTATATAAGGTAGACTTTTGATACTTGGCAAGTGTATAGGTCTAGTCAAGAGGAACATAAATATGCAAAAAAAAAAATTGGTCAAAGGTCAAGGTCATAGGGGTCAAAAAGGGGTAAAAATCGGAATCTGGGGGCATATGTAGTGTTTCACAAACACATCTTGTTAATTATAATATTGTGAATTGGATTATAATCTTGGCCTTTTGTTTCAGATTAATTATCTTTCCTTACTTATGACATAAATGATTGTTTACAGGGAAGCAGCTAGAGAATGTCGACTCAAGAAAAAAGAATATGTCAAATGTTTGGAGAATCGAGTTGCAGTATTAGAAAATCAAAATAAAACATTAATTGAAGAATTGAAGGCTTTGAAAGAACTGTACTGTGAAAAAGAAGGCTGATTTCCCAAAGCAGGTCTTGCTGTTTTTGATGGAGATATTCAAGGCTCAACTGTAGGCTACAAAAGTTGAAGGGTGATGGAGTCATACTTTTCAGACTTTCAAATCGTGTTGGTGCGTAATTACAATGAGATATAGTCACATGATACATTTGTCGTTTGGCAATGTTAACACATAACTTTATTGTCATCAACTCAATGTAGTGTTTTACATTGTTTTAACATTTTCTGAAGTGAAGAAAATTAAGAGCTGGAAAATAATTGGCATTTATTGTAAATTTTTGAAAAGTTGCCTGTTTAATGTGTTTGTTGTATTTCTTGTACTGTATTTGTATTTTCTTTCTTTTGTTTTTCTTGTGAAAGATCTACTTAATTTGATGCTTTACACTTTATTAGAATGGAAGATAATTCTGTTCACATGGTTTATGAATAGTGTACTATACAGATACAACTTTTAAGCTATTTACAATAAATGAACTATTATTTTGATATCTTTGTTAACTAAGAGTTCTTTTTGTTTTTTAGGTAATAAGTCAAAGTTTTTACTGACCTTTGCCTTTTTTGTTCTAGTCTATAAATGTTTAAGTTGTTTACAGCAAACTTGTTCTTGTTTTCTCCTTTGTTATTCAATTCAAAAATATTTGTTTGACTATTGTTAAACAGATAGTTTTAATTAGTATATCAATACCTTTTTTTGATATTAAAACTATCTCCACTTTAACCATATATAACTAACTTGGTACAGGAAGATAACTGACCAATGATGTCACAAAATCTTGATTTACTTTTGGTTGACAAAGTATAGTTATATACTCAAATTTTTTTATCTTTGATAACTTTTTATTTTATGCAAGATTTTGGATCTGTTAACTGCATTTTAAACATATCGTTATTCATATTTTTCCTCCTTTTCCTCCTTGACATAAGTTGTCGAAATGCGCATATGCAGAAAATAAATTAACAGTGACTTCGGTACTTTGTTATTTTTTCAATCTGCAAATATTTTCTCATGTTCATATAAAAAAATGTTAAAGTTTCGAAAAATTCATATGGTTTACAAATACACTAATTTTATATATGCATTGAAAATGAACATGGTAAAATTGGAGATTTTCCATAATTTAGATCAAAAGGAATTTTCAATTTATCTCAGCAAATTTTTATTTGTTAATTGAAAATCAAAATATCTGGCCTTAATCTAACTATTGTAGTCTTGGCAACATATTGAAACAGAACTTATATTATGTTTCTATGCCATAAATGATAAGATTTTCTTTTTAATTTAATTTAAAAGAATCTGAGTTTCTACAAAGTTTAGCATTTTTGGTACTCTTTATGCTACATTTCAAGGACAGGCCAACAGAAGTTTAAACTTCTCAATGTCTTATGGCAGATCCTGGCTCATTAATGAATTACACAGCTGTATTTGCAATTCTTCAATGAACGTACCAATATTCCTGAAGTAACACCTAGAACAACACCTTCAAAACTCCTGTCTTTTATTTGTCAATCAATCAATCAAGAGTTCTATAGAATTCTATTGTATACCAATTTGTATTACCTGAAGGGGTTACCTTGATACTCCAGTGATGACAAATTGATATACAATAGAATTCTGTAGGATTTTGATTGTTTGATTGACAAATAAAAGACAGGAGTTTTGAAGGTGTTGTTATAGGTGTTACTTGAGGAATATTGGTATGTTCATTGAAGAATTGCAAACATAATACGTTAATGAGCCAGGAAATCTGCCATAATATTTCAATATTGACAAATCATACAAACATTCCTGTTTACCAAAGAGTTTTATGATATGTAATATTATTAGTGTTATGCAACCTTTACTGTAGTATTAATCACTATAATCATGTAAATGGTAAGTTCCTATCAAAAGTAAGTTCAAACAAATTTTAAGGTGTGAACAAAAATCTAATTCAAAAATAAAATACAAATAAAAATTTAAAAATCTAAAGCTCTGAAAATGTAGTATAAGTTTTATTATTAATTAGCTTAAGGGGGTAGACCTGGGGAAGCCCAAAATTTTCCTCTCGTTTAATTTTCTTAATATTTTCAGTTTTAAAACTACACATGTTCATGTCGACTTTCAGCAATTTTCAACAATTTTTACCATCCCGTTTTATGTTTAAGTGGTCATCAAAGATACCCTGTTTCCTCATATTATTTGGTCTGTTCAGGACTTGATTGTGGTGTATAAAATTGGCTGTAATTAAATTTGTATTTGATCTAAAATCATTTCAAATGAAAAATTCTGTAGTCTAGACATGTGTGAAAGTAAGCATGAATAATGATAGTTAATTTAACTAGTTTGAACTGAAATACACGGGTGTTCTGAATAGTACAGGCTGAAATTTTTACTCTATTTTGATCACTATTAAACACTTCTTGTAAAAATTTCTGTCGTTTAATTTTCACCAAAAACTGAGAATAGAAAGAAAACTTGTATATGTAAGATATATTAAAACTTTAGAAAATTCTACCGTCCCATTTTTTCTTAATTTAGAATAAAGTGGGTAAAAAACAATAAAATTGCTGATTCTGTGCTATAAATTACCTCCCTTGGAAGAAATCTGACTTTTACATATTTTCATTATCTTTGAACAGCATTGCAAAAATGGAGGGTAAAATGCACTCTTTATAAATAATTGGATGTTGGGTATTTGTTTTTATAACAAAATTAATATTTATTTGCTGTGTGGAAATTTTTTTTACAATTTTAAAATTTTGATCTTACCTATTGTAATGATTTTATTTGTTTGTGTAAGTACTAAAAAAGTGAAAAACGGAGTTATCTCCTCCTACCCTAGGTCTACCCCTTAAGTGTATTTGACCTAATATGTTCAAAATTGCCATTTCAATATGGATGACAAAAGTATGCCAATATGACATTATAAAGTAGGCCAATATGGATTTTTCCATATTAGCCTAGTCTCATATGGGGTTTATCATAACTCCTCTTGATTTATCGTCTCTCGTTATGAAAACATTAAAATAAGCCAATAGTGCATAAATTGTCGTCTGCTGTCGTGCTTTGACAGGACTCAAAGTTTTTTTAAAATAAAAGTAAACAAAAACTGATATAATTCATGGAAATGAAGTTAATTAATATTGGCGTCTAAGGCCAATATGATTTACCTCGGATCTATAACTATGCCAATATTAAAAACATTACGCAATAATACTATAATATAATTTGTTACAGGCTGCATGCATAATACTATTTGTATTGTTTTACCCATTACAAATTCAAGTTAAACCGAGAGTCCATTTGCCTGGAATGGAAATCCAGCCAAACTGATAGGTCCTACAGGCAGGTTGATAGCTTTCTATCTCTTTATGTAGCTCTTTGTTATTATACATTAGAATATGTTTTACTTTGGATCCCATTCCTATGATATGTATGAAGTTGACACTGAAAAGAAACTCTTAGTTGACAAAGAAATGTAAAAGAAACTGTGATATCGGTAGAGGTGGAAAAGATTTCCTGAATGATTTTTGTATGAGAATAATGTATTGCTATATTATTTTATATTAAATATTAAATATGAGAATGTTGATTTATTGAATATTGTTATTTATAAAAAGAGAAAGAATGTACATACAAATTGACAGATACAATTTTAAAGTTTTATGGGTACTTTTAATGTCACAGAAAAAAATTGATACTGATAAATGTTGCTCCTGTCCATATAAACCTTTTTCTGATCTTAAACAATAACCCCAATAACATTGATTTACTGGTATGACATATACCAAAGAACCGAAGAAATGCACCACTTACATGTATTCCTGTATAGCTGACCTGACTATAGCCAGGGTGAGATTTTGCCACCACTTGGCTTTCGTCATCGCTAACTTTTGTACATAAAACTTTTCCTCTGAAACTACTGTGCCATTATAAACCGAACTTAGCTTTGATCACCACTAGGGTACTTGGTTTTGAAATTGTATTTGGTTAGTCCGAGGACCACTGTTAGTGAAAATAGACAGAGGGCCGTTTTTGGCAAATAATTGAAAAACTGTTACACATATCAAAAATCTGACATGGTGTAAAACTATATATCATCCATGACAAGATCTACCTCCCTGAAATTTTGGAGAAAATCTAATGACCCATTTTAGACTCGTTGCTCTTTTCAAGTAGAATTTTCAAAATTTTGGTATTTTTAGCTCACTTAACTTTTTTAGCTCACCTGGCTATGCATGGGTGAGCTATTGCCATCACTTGGCATCCGTCCATCGTCCATCCGTCGTTAGCTCACTTTCAAAAATCTTCTCCTCTGAAACCACTTGGTCAAATGGAACCAAACTTATAAGAATCATCACTAGGGTATCTAGTTTTAAATTTGTTATTTTGTATGTCTTAGGTCAAACAACATGGCTGCCGTTACTAAAAATAGAACATAGGGGTAAATTACAGTTTTTATACAACCGCAAAAATTTTGCGGTCGTATTATGGTATGGCGCTGGCGTCGGCGTCTGTGGACAGCTGGACAGCATAACTTTGGTTCTAGTGAACGGATTGTTACCAAATTTTAGCATGATGTTTGTTGGCACAAGCTTAAAGCCCGGGTTTTAATTTCGCATTCCCTGCCCAACCCGTTTTTGAAAAAAGAGGCAAAAAAGGGGTTAAATTAGGTATTTTCTTGTCTGTGGACAGCATAACTTTGGTTCTAGTGGCCGATTGTTTTCAAATCTTAGTATGATGTTTCTTGGAACAATCTTGAGAAATGTTTTTTGCCTTTAGTTTTTGGCCCCACCCATTTCAGAATTATGGACCAAAAAAGGGTTAAATTGCAATTTTTCTAAATATGTCAAATCTTTATTTTTCATTGGATTTTGATGGGATTTTGTTCTTTCGATTCCTCTTGATCTAAGCTTTCAGTAGTATGCCAAAGGATATGGCGTAGGTTTTACCTTTTCCGAGCTACAAAGGGTCAAAGGGGCCAAAATTGCAATTTTTCTAAATATGTCAAATCTTTATTTTTCATCGGATTTCGATGGGATTTTTTTCTTTGGATTCCTCTTGATCTAAGCTTTCAGCAGTATGTCAATAGATTTGGCGTAGCTCTTACGGTTTCTGATCTACTAGGGGTCAAAGGGGCCAAAACTGCAATTTTTTTAATATGTCAAATCTTTATTTTTCATCGGATTTCCATGGGATTTTTTCTTTGGATTCCTCTTGATCTAAGCTTTCAGCAGTATGTCAATGGATTTGGCGTAGCTCTATTATTATTATTTTAATATTATTTTTCATCGGATTTCGATGGATTTTTTTTTTATTTCTATGGATGTAAAGTGTTAGTTGATAGTAACATATTTTGCATAACTCTTAAAGTTTTTTTTATCAATAAGTGATCAAAAGGGTTGATTTTATCCGTAGTTTGTTTCCAGCTAATAACTGTGTCAAGCTTCTTTTTGTGTCCATCTAATTATTGTGTCAAGCTCTTTACTGTGTCCACATTCACTTTGAACTACTTTTGTTGAAATTTCAGTGATCGACATGCTGCGGTCGTATCATGCTGTGCTCAGCGTAGCCCTTTATTTTTGGTAAATACTCAAAACCATTACAGATATCAAAAATCTGACGTGGTAAAAATGATCAGCATGAGAAGATCTACCCATGCTGAAATTTTGAAGCAAATCTGATGACCTGTCTAAGAGTTATTGCCCTTTTTCCATAAAATTTTCAAAATTTTGATGTTTTTTATTTTTTACATAAAAAAACTATAACAGATAGAGGTTAAGTGTGAATTGCAAGAATGTTAAGCATGTTAAGATCTACCCACATGGATATTTTGAAGAACATCGAAGGACCTTTATATGAGTTATGGCCCTTTATTGGTCAAATTTTTCGTGATTTTTTACTTTTTAGCTCATCTGGCTATGCCAGGGTGAGCTATTGATATCACTTGGTGTCCGTCGTCCGTCCGTTATTAGCTCACTTTCAACAATCTTCTCTGAAACCACTGGTTCAAATGGAACCAAACTTTAAGTGAATCATCACGAGGGTATCCAGTTTCAAATTTGTTATTTTGTATGTCTTAGGTCAAACAACATGGCTGTCGTTACTAAAGATAGAACATAGGGGTAAATTACAGTTTTTGGCGAATAACTCAAAAAACTGTTACAGATGTCAAAAATCTGACAGGAGTAAAAACGATCAGCATGACAAGATCTACCCATGCTGAAAATTTGAAGAAAATCTGATGACCCGTCTAAGAGTTATTGCCCTTTTTCCATAAAATTTTCAAAATTTTGATGTTTTTATACGACCGCAAAAAAAATTTTGAGGTCGTATAATGGTATGATTCTGGCAGCGGCGTCGTCGGCGTCTGTAGACACTTCGTTTCCGTGCGGTAACTTAAGTTCTGGTTGACGAATCTTTATGAAATTTTAAAACAATGTTCCTTGGCACAAAGTGAAGACTGGAATTGCTTTTGGGTATTGTAGCCCCTCCCGTTTCTGAAAAAAGGGCCAAATTGGGTGTTCTCATATATATGGTTGTAGAATATTTATTATTTATCAGATTTTTATGGGGTTTCTTTCAGTGTGCTCCTTATTAAATTTCCAATCAGTAGTATGTTAACAGATTTCACATCGCATGTACCGTTCATGAGATAATTGGGGCCCTAACAGGGTGAATCCAAAAAAAAATGTTTTTTAATTTTAAGTCCAATTTTGATGCAGTTTTTTTCAATGGATTCCTTATGAAAAATTAATGTAGTGCTCAATTATTAGATTTTTGTTAACTTGTTTCCTTTCTGAGCTATGAGGGGCCGAACGGGGCCAAAATTGCAAATTTGCAGATTACCTAAAAATTTTTATTTTTCATCGGATTTCGATGGGACTTTTTTTGTTTGGATTCCTCTTAATATAAGCTTTCAGTAATATGCGACCGGATTTAGTGTAGCTCTTACCGTTTCCGAGCTATAAAGGGCCGAACGGGGCCAAAATTGCAAATTTGCAGATTACGTAAAATTTTTATTTTTCATCGCATTTCGATGGGATTTTTTTCTTTGGATTCCTCTTGATATAAGCTTTCAGTAGTATGTCAATGGATTTAGCGAAGGCTCTTACCGTTTCCGAGCTATAAGGGGTCAAAGGAGCCAAAACTGCAAATTTGCAGATTACAGAAAATTTTTATTTTTCATCAGATTTCGACAGAATTTTTTCCTATGGATTCCTCTTGATTTAAGCTTTCAGCAGTATGTCAATGGATTTGGCGTAGCTCTTACTGTTTCCCAGCTATAAGGGGTCAAAGAGGAATCATAAGGAGTCATAAGGGCTAATATTATATATTCTGTAGTTTGTGTCCAGCTAATTACTGGGTCAATCTCCTTATTGTGTCCATCTAATTATTGTGTCAAGCTGTTTAGTATGTCCATACTTACTTTAAAATAACACTTGTTTAAATTTCAGTGGTCAACATGCTGTGGTTGTATCATGCTGTGCTCGGCGTAGCCCTTTATTTTATTTTTTATTAAAAAAACTATAACAGATAGAGGTTAAGTTTAAATTGCAAAAATGTTAAGCATGTTAAGAGCTACCCACATGGATTTTTTAAAGAAAATCCAAGTACCTATATATGAGTTGTGGTCCTTTATTGGTCAAATTTTTCGTGATTTTTTACTTTTTGTCCTATATTTCAAAAATGCTTTGAGATTGAGGTCAAGTTTAAATTGCAAAAATGTTTGGTAAGTTAAGGACTATATTTTATTGAACACATTCAAGTTTTCCAACCGCTTCCAAGATGGCCGCCAGCGGGGAACTTAGTTTACCATTTGACCTAATGGGAAAATTCATACAAAGAACTTCTTCTTGAGAACTACTGAATGGATTTGAACCAAAATGGGCATGAATGATGCTTATGAGGTGCTGACCAAGTGTTGTTAGTTTGGTGCTGATGTGTCATCTGACATGCCGCCAGCATGTTCTAAATTTTAACATTGGACCCTATGGGAAAATGCATACAAAGAACTTCTACTTTAGATCCACTGAATGGATTTGAACCAAACTTGGCATGAATGATGTTTATGAGGTGCTGACCAAGTGTTATTACTTTGGTGCCAATCTGTCATCTTACATGACCGACAGCATTGGACCCTATGGGAAATGCACACAAAGATCTTCTAGAGAACTGCTAAATGGATTTAAATCAAACATGACATGAATGATGCCTGTCAGGTGCTGACCAAGTGTCACCAGCTGTGAACTTAA
>MJUU01070797.1:0-20770 GCA_002080025.1 Modiolus philippinarum
GGCTTGGGAACATAAGTGGCAGATGTGCTTCCACCCAGAAAAGTGTACAGTCATCAGAGTCACCAACAAGCGTCAGCCCCTGCAAACACAGTACAAACTCCATGGACACCAACTAGAAGTTGTAGACAGTGGAAATATCTGGGAGTGACCATGAGCCAAGATCTGCAATGGACAAAGCATATTTCCAACACCATCGGGAAATCAACAAGAACACTGGGCTTTCTAAGAAGAAATTTGGGACGATGCAAACCAGCAGTAAAGGCAACAGCTTACTGTACTCTGATCAGACCATCGATCGAATATGCATCCTCTGTATGGGGCCCACATCAGTCTACCACCATCAAAGAACTAGAACAGGTTCAACGAAGAGCAGCCCGCTTTGTCTACAACCAATATACTGATAACTCACCGGGATGTGTTACCTCTCTCCTTAAACAACTAGAATGGGATACACTGCAAGACAGAAGGACACAACATCGTCTTTTGATGTGCTATAAGATCAGGCACAATCTGGTTGACATCAATCCAGATCTTTACTACATCCCAGGAGACAGCAGAACGAGAGGGGGGCACAGATACAGACAACACAGAGCCAATAAAGAAGTGTATAACAACTCCTTCTTTCCTCGATCCATCAGAGAGTGGAATCATCTACCAGAGACAGTGACTGCAGCGCCAACTTTGGATGAGTTCAGGGCCAGATTAGCCAGCGTGCCCTGCTCCCAACTACTGCACCACTGAATTCCAGCTCACCTTGTGTATATATATGTAACAGGGCAAACTGGAATCCAGGAGGATCCGGAGTCCTCCTAGGGTAAATTGGAATTCTGTTTTCTCCTAGGACAAATTGGAATTCTGATTTGCCCTGGTTTTAATCCAGTGTAAATTGGAATTCCAATTTCTACTAGGACAAATTCAGATAT
This sequence comes from Modiolus philippinarum, assembly GCA_002080025.1. Taxonomy (NCBI): domain Eukaryota; kingdom Metazoa; phylum Mollusca; class Bivalvia; order Mytilida; family Modiolidae; genus Modiolus; species Modiolus philippinarum. Next base: position 924 of record MJUU01070797.1, read on the forward strand.
CCAGATTTGCCCTAGGAGGATTCTGGATCCTACTGACTTATAAAAAAAATGTAATATAGTAATAAACAACGTCATAATATGAAATGTAAGTAGATTTTCTGAATTTAAGCAGTACTTGTAAAACATTTTATTTCAGTGCACATATATTTAATCCCAATATTGATCTTTGATCTTATGACTAGATAAATTAACTTTTAACCACCAGTAGTCGGGCGAAGTAACACATTCTAAATCCTTTTATATTATCTTTTCCAAAGATGGTAAAAGGAAAAAATATTTTATTTTACAAATGAGGATCTTATTGGTTTAGAGTCTGTATATTTTTCGGGTCTAAATGCTGTATACCCTGCTGCACTGACTGAGATCTAGCTTATTCAAGCATGTCAAAAAATCGCGCATCATCGAGATTGTCAGCCTGTCTATGTGCAATTGTAATGGTAAATGTAATACTTTCACGTGTTCATATCCGAAAGCTAAATGTTTCACAAAATTTCACAAGAACATTTGAAGAAATGTTGCAATAAATAGGTGTGAGTTTAAGAAAAGATTGTAAATATGTTGCACTAGTAAATGTTTTAATCTGCCAATACTAATTTAGTTTACCATTAATAAATATTCGATCTTATTGTTTGTTTATTTTAAGCAAATAAAAGAATCTTAACTGATTTTAAATAATAGTAGGATCCAGAATCCTCCTAGCAATAATATCTAGTACGATTCTGGATCGTCCTAGAAAACCAGTAGGATCCAGAATCCTCCTAGGGCAAATTTGGATATCTCAATATGTCCTAGTAGAAATTGGAATTCCAATTTACACTGGATTAAAGCCAGGGCAAATCAGAATTCCAATTTGTCCTAGGAGAATTCAGAATTCCAATTTGCCCTAGGAGGATTCCGGATCCTCCTGGATTCCAATTTGCCCTGTTACATATATATATGTAAATATGTATAGTTTGGTTTTATCGTCATTAAAGCCTCCTGTTTTTAACCGATCTGGAGTTTATTAACACTCATAGATGAGTTCAACTCCGTAGTGGAAGAAGAAGAAGAAGAAGAGAAGGGAAACGGGGAATGTGTCAAAGAGACAACGACCCAAAGGGGAGTAATAACAACTCAAAGCCACCGAAAGATCCTCAATGAACGTTGAGGAAACCCCACATCAAACGGCAGGTCGAAGTCGGCCCCTTAAATAAAGAGCGAAATAAGCACCATCCAAGACTCCTTTTTAGGCATAATGTAAACTAAATAGAAAACAGACAAGACACACAAAGGCTTAGTAATTTTCCTGACTTAGGACATGCGCAATCTTCTTGTATTATCAGACATCTTAAATCATTTCGCCAACTTAACTAAAGTTAATTCCGTTTTTTGTGCATGTTACTTCTCTCTTGCCCTCGTATGTTTTTTTTCTCCTGCTTGATGTTTCAAAACAAAATCAAAGGCATACTTACGTGGCGGCTTTACTGAAATATTTAAAAAAAACAATATTAGAAGTACAGCAAGTAGAAATAAATTTCAACTGTATAACAGAAACTTGTACGACTACTTTTCCAATTTAGCAATTAAAGCATTTCCCTTTAAACAAGTCGAACTTAGCCAAAAATATCGATTCAATCATTTTTCGGTGATTAAAATTTTTATAACTTTTAGGGATTGATCATTTAAGTTGAAAAGGGGGGCTATGGTTTTTTTTCTAAAAAAATATTTTGGAGATGATTGTATGTGAAAAAATATTTTGGCTGCAAAAATAATGAAAAATAAAATTCTGAAGGAGGTTTTCTGCCCCAAAAAAATAATGCTAATTTTGAAAAAAAATATATATTTTGTTGATACACGTGAAAAAAAATAAATGAAACAAATTTTCTGTCCAGAAAAAAACCACAACCCCCCTTTCAGGTTAAATGGTCGGTCCCTTAGTATTCTTTCGCGATTTTAAAATTTTTTAACAGGTCCAAGACCTGACATGTTCTGGTTTTACATTTCTGTATCAATGACGAGAACAAGAAAAGATATCATGAATTTCTTGAAATAAGAACAATTCATGTGTAACACAAATAGCATAAATCTTTGGAATACAATTTTTAGTTGAAATACATACTAACTTTTGACCAAAGTTAATTACTTCTGACGTTCATGTATCAGTGAGCCATATTTATATTTCACGAATATTTCACGAAAGGATATGGAGTAAATGAACATGAGATCATAACACATATGTTAACTCCAACTGCAATAATTTTAATGAGCTGTATGGCCATTTCGGAAATTCATTCCTCATCAGCAGCACTATGACTTATTATGATAAAATCATTGCCTCAATATCCATAGTTTGACGAGATTTAAATAACTGTTGAAACGATAACTGAAAAAAGGATAATTACAAACTAAAAAAAGACAAATTATAACGTCTAGTGAATATTCAGGAATTTAAAACTTCATTTCAGATAATCAGAAAGTTAAGAGAACACAACAAAACTACACCAGTTAGTTATAAAGAAGAATATATACTTAAGACCTTTTAAACTCTACTGAGCAAAGAAATCAGCATTGAAAATTTTTGAGCATCATGAAGGAGAAAAGTTATCACGGAAAAATTCTTAACCCTAGGAAAATGATTAATTACAATTTTAAAACAATTTGACAATTCTTAAATATTATCTGGATGTTTACTCATTTACTTACATTTCTTCAGGCATTTTACTACAAAAAAAGAAAATGAAAAGTACAAGATTATATAATTATATGAAAGTACAATACAATAACAATATTGTGTACCTGTAGAATAATGACCACCGTTTGGAGATAACTGTTGTATATTTAAGAAATAATTCATGGCAGGTATATGGTTATTGTCATTTAACCATGGGCTGTGCCTTTATATTCGAATTTAATTCGAATTATTTGGTAATGAGTACTTCTTCTATGACAACTTTTGGATTATGGCTTTCCAATTATTTGATTTTAATGCTGCTGATGAGAGGTTACGCCTTGAAACACGTGCACAGCATAACGAAATTTACTGTTTTTTTATGCAACTTCGGTATTTTTTTTTGTATTTTTAACCATGAGCGTTAGCACGAATATAAAGGCCCAGCCCATGGTTAAATGACAATAACCATATACCTGCCATGAATTATTTCGATTCTAATATGACAGAAAATAGAATTTTACATTCTGAAGCGACCTAAGAGAAGGCGGATTTCTTGTTCCCATTGCTGTCTGTGTCTATGACGTTACATTACACAATCTGACGTTTTCAAACAGATGCAAGTTCAAAATCCAAATTGAAAGCAAAACAATACACATTAACGTGTCTGAATGGCATGATTACGTTATGAAATATGCTTAATATTTATTTCCTTCACAAACTAAGAAAAACAAATTAAAAAAAAAACTTTTACTCTTACTCCGATACCATTTGCGCATGTGTGAAATATATGGTTATCGAGTATTATACTGGTTGACGATTAACTAGAGCCATGTTAGAATGTAAGGTCTTAGTGTTTTACCGTCCAAATCGAGTTTTTAGTATACCTGTCTGTGGTGCTGGCAAACATATATTTTCGACAGTAAAATCTAATATATATTATTGAAGATCGTAAAGTCATCTCCATTCTAAATCAGGCCCTAAAAAAGGCTTTCAAACAATTTACACAAGTTAAAACTGTGTTCTCAGAGCAAAACACAAAGTCTCCCAAACGTAATCCCTCATCAGAACTCAAGGACAATAAGTGAATCTCTTTGAACATAATGGGAGAGCGTTCCCCTTATAAATTAATTATAAATTGACCTGCTTTGTCTTGTTGCCCTTTGGATTTCGGCTCCTGACAATTCGGTTCTGTTATTTTGTAATTAATCTCATTTCATACATATTGCTGTTATATAAGTTGCAACATAAAATACGTCTTTCTCAAAATCCTAGGTTTCTGGATGCCATTTGGTTTCCATGGCAAGTAAATGCCCATTTATCAGTTACAATCATTTATAAATCCCATTTCAAAAATAAATTTGTGCAGGGGCTCCCTTTATGAGCTAGGCAATATGCGTTTTCTCAAATTTTCCATTTTTATTTGGTCTTCGTGCCAACCGCATCTTAGATTTTTGTGATCATCACTTCCCTTTTTGTTTCGGTATTCTACTGCCCTTGTTTCAAATGTTTTAGAATTTTGCTTGAAATTGTTTTAGTTGTAAAGAGGTAGTTATAATAATTTTTGAGATACAGTGAAAAACACTGAAAAACATTCAAAGTCTCATTTTCCCATTAAGTTGCTATTTAAGAACCCACCCCTTTTAATGGTTCCCCAAATGTACCTTTTATGGGCACCCTTTAAGATCTGTTTCAAGACATACACAATTACAAATTTTCAAACTCCAGGTGGAATGGTATCTGAGGTTTTCGGACAGGTTCTTGGTTACGAGACGAAAATAGAAACGGAACAAAAACGATAAGCCTCCCAACTTAGTTTTGGAAAGTTGAATATTTATCGTTTAGCGTTACAAATTCTGTTCCATTAAAATGAGTATATGATTCTTTAAGTGTTCAAAATTTCGTTATGTATGTATTTAAGAGCAAACACGATCATTGAAAGAATTTCTGTTAAATCCAGTTGTGATTTAGACGAAGATGAAGTGTAGCAAAAATTCTACATATGTTTATTTTGGTCTTTGTTTTGTTTATACGATTCAATTTGAAATAAATGAAGTATTATCTGTTTATTATATGTTTACAATCCAGTAAAAACAAGATGATTTTTGCAATAATTGATTTTAAATTCAGCTTCCCAGTCTCTTGGGTATGTTGTACATATTTACAGGTACAATAGAACTGTTTTGAAATGAAGAGGTGTCTTTAAAAACAAAACATTCTACTATATGTATTTTTTAGTTTACTTAATATTGTTAAAGAGCAGCATTTATTATTTTCTACATGTTAAATGACATTTGCAAAAAACAGAAGTACTACAAAGTTTCCATTGATGAATTTATTTAGGATGATAGATAAAGATATATATGAGTATACATCAGAGGTTAAAAATGGTAAGATTTTCTACATCTAATGATGATAAATAATGTGACATAAGGGTACAGTGTACTTTATTTGACAAAAAAACCACTAAAAACATATCTAGATATGTTTGAGGACAACAAATAAACAAGTGTCTTCGTTTTAAATTCATTACCGTATTGTACAAAATAAATGCGTTTACGATAATATAAATATAGGGCCATGCTGTTCTTGCAGTGCAAGGATACCAAGACAGCTTGAATCTAGTGCCAGACGTGCTGCTGTCTTGGGGTCCTTGCACGGCATGGAACATCATGCTTTACCTATCAAAGTATTTAATTTCGCCCTGAAATATTGTTTATAAAATAAGAGTTGAGCATTTATATTGTATTGATTGTAAAATGTATAATGTAGACTTAATATTAACCATATGTGTAACACAGGATCACATGGAGAAAGAAAAGTCAAGTTTCAAAACTGTGACATACTTATGTAATGACATAACAGATAAAAAAGTAGAATACACCTATTAATACTCCATACTNACACTGCGGAAACTCTGGGTCCTTTTAAAGTTTGAAATATATTCACTATGAATGTTGGTGTTTGTCTTTGATTTTGTTTTTGCATTTCTCTTACATCCTGTGATATTAGAAGGTCATTGAACCAAAAAAAATTGCCTTTCTCGCTAACACAATTAACTGCTTTACATGAAATGTTCATTTTGTTACTTTTTTTTTATTTTTCCTGTGGCTTAACATCACAATGTGTCGTACAATCTCATAAACCTGTTGCATTTTTGAATAATTCTAATTGCCCAAGAACGATCTGAAATGTATAAAAAAAAACAGAATTCTGTGCACATTATGGATGTGTCGCAGGCAATTACAGTAGTTACAATGATTCAAGTAACATTCGATTTATTTGCTCTCAAAAGTGACAAAAATGGACGAAACTCCATGCGTTTTGCAGCAAGTATTACATTGCTGCAGCCTTTACATGGAAGCTTTATTATCGGTAAGAAATAATATAGTTTTTTTTATATCCAGCTCAAATCACACTGGGCTATTAAAATAATAGGGAATTAAAGGTATCTGTTTAAGTACATTATTGCTAACAAAAGATGGAAACAAAATTTGGGCAATACAGTGTTTCGAGATGCTTATTTAGAACTCTTTCACGTACAAAACGTATTATGAGAACTACTTAAATAAAATATTCCACACATAAGTATACAAAGAATTTTCGAGTTACTTGTGTGTCAGGGAGGAGGTTTTTTTTGTTTTTTTTTTGTTTTTTGTTTTTTTAATACACGAAACAGACCAATGGTCAACTGTCATGATGCGAATGTTGTGGTACATTTTAAGTTCATAAGTTCATTAATTGCTCGTTTCTGTTAAGAGGTTTTCGGGCATTTATTTATTCGATGCAACAGCGATCCAGTTTAACAGACCTTACTGTTATTTGGACACTTATTTCCCCCTTCAACTCCGAAGAGTCCTATCTCGAAAGACTCGTATTTCATTCTGATTAAGAAGTACTTACAATCAACTCCTGGAGCTGTAATAACAAAGGTAAACATTAAGTAGCAGCTGTTTCATTAAAGTTCAAACAAATAAGAAAATATACTAAACACGAACAAAATATACTAAGTATTTGAATATTTTTGAACACATGTATCAAAACTTTCTGGTTTTAGAATGAATATATAACAATTAAAGGTATTCATTCACTAGGTCAGTACCAAAAATACCATGACAAGAATTTTAAACCTTTTTTCAGAAATTCCTTGGGCTTCCATTTCGCAAGTATGAATGGACATTTTCGACTATACGACTTCGTGGATTTGTCATTAATAGTATTGAGTTCATTTAAATTGACTCACTGACAAAGTGACATGTGATATATACGGCGAAGGACATGCTACACTCGTTCACAAGACCTGATAATATGAAGAGTTCGCAGGGTTTAGTTTTCATGCTATGGTTTTGGCATTCGCACGTTTTGTTGAAATGTTGTGCCTTCGTGCCGGTTTATTTATTTGTTTTTTTTGTTCGTTTTTTTTTGTTGTTTTTGCATTTGCTTTTTTTTTGTTTTTGTTTTTTGTTTCTGCTTTTTTGTTGTTGTTGTTGTTTTTATTTGTTTGTATGTTTGTAATGTCTGTGGGCTTTGCATCGTATTATATCGCATTTTCTACTGCCGGCGTTAAATCGTAGTTGAATACAACATTTGAGGAAAGGGTAAAAAAAAATATTGAAAGAAGGTATACTATTTCTACTATTTCTGCATGAAATCAGTATATTCGGTATTTTATTTTTTATCAGTATGTTAACATATGTAAATACTGACTTGTTTTTTTATTCTTACGAGACTGAATTTTTTCGTGGACTCGTAGAGATCATATAATAAAATATGTTAGCTCCTTCAATCTCACTTTAGATATATTGATGATACTCCTTCCATCAATAGCATATCTTTTGCTAAATGGATATCTTAAATACATGCTCTAGAAGTAGAGATAAAGGAAACGACCGAAACCCCTAGATCTACATCTTTTTGGACTTAAATCTTGAATTTGACGAAAATGATCATCTCAGTATTAAAATTTACGACAAAACGGACGATTTTAATTTCAAAATTAACAATTTTCCTAACATGGATAGTAATATTCCAGCTTCTCCTGCTTACGGAGTGTATGTTTCACAGCTGATTCGTTACGCGAGAGATAGCACAAATTATGCAGTCTCTCCATTAGACATAGTTTTCCCCGTGACTACCTTATTAATTAAGGCTTCATAAATTCCGTTTCATAAGATCATTAAAATAGTTCTTCAATAGATATCAGTCCCATGATAAATAATTTGAAGATTAGGTCTGGAATCTTATTCAAGGTCCTTTTTTACTTAGTACTGGGATGATAATTCCTTTTAACCATGTTAACTAATAAGTAATTGCACTTGAATTGTTACCAGACACTACTGCAATGGAAGAGGAGGTGTGGCATACCAAATAAATAACGATTTAACCCACCATTTCTGTTTTAAAACAAGAGGCTCTCAAGAGCTCTATCGCTTACCTGGGTCTTGCAGCATTATAATTCCCATTCGATGGTCCATTTTCAGTGGTGTATGTACATAAAAATCAGAAACTTTTTATAAAATTTAATTAAAAGTGTTCAAGAAGTTTTAATGCAGTTTCCAAACTTTAGGGGCCTATGTTAATCTACGTTCCCTGCTGTCAACTATTTAACATAAAACTTTGAAGAGGGTCACATAAGGACTATCATATCAAAATTCTACTGACATTGTCCAAGCAGATCTGTTTATGCATTTCCCACTGGGTCCAATGTTACACTAAGTTTTGCTACTGGTGGCCATGTCGGTAGACGGATCAGCACCAAAATTGCTTGGTCAAAATCGCACAAGTTTCATTTATGCAATGCTAGAAATGAATCCATTCAATGGTTTTCCATGATATCTTTGTATGCATTTCCCCTTAGGGTCCAATTCATTGCCGGCAGCCATGTTGGATGATGGATCAGCACTGAAGTAACAACCCTTGGTCAGCTTCTCATAAGCAAAGTTTGGATTAAATCTATTAGGCAGTTCTCTAGAAGAAGATTTTTTGTTAAATTAAGTTCACAGCTGGTGACACTTGGTCAGCACCTGACAGGCATCATTCATATCATGTTTGATTTAAATCCTTTCAGCAGTTCTCTAGAAGATCTTTGTGTGCATTTCCCATAGGGTCCAATGATGTCGGTCATGTAAGATGACAGATTGGCACCAAAGTAATAACACTTGGTCAGCACCTCACAAACATCATTCATGCCAAGTTTGGTTCAAATCTATTCATTGGTTCTAAAGTAGAAGTTCTTTGTATGCATTTTCCCATAGGGTCCAATGTTAAAATGAAGATCCCCGTTGGCGGACATGTTGGATGATAGATCGGCACCAAAGTTACAACAATTGGTCAGCACCTCATAAGCATCATCCATGCCAAGTTTGGTTCAAATCCATTCAGTGGTTCTCAAGAAGAAGTTCTTTGTATGAATTTTCCCATTAGGTCAAATGGTAAACTTAGTTCTTCGCTGGCGGCCATCTCGGACAGCGGTCGGAAAACTTGAACGTGTTCAATAAAATATAGTCCTTAACATGATGAACATTTTTGCAAGTTAAACTTGACCTCCATCTCAAAGCGTTTTTGAAATATAGGACAAAAAGTAAAAAATAACGAAAAATTATACCAATAAAGGGCCACAACTCATATATAGGTACTTGGATTTTCTTCAAAATATCCATGTGGGTAGATCTTAACATGCTGAACATTTTTGCATTTTAAACTTAACCTCTATCTGTTATAGTTTTTTAATAAAAATTAACAAACATCAAAATTTTGAAAATTTTACGGAAAAAGGGCAATAACTCTTAGACGAGTCATCAGATTTTCTTCAAAATTTCTCATGCTTCTCATGCTAATTATTTTTATCCATGTCAGATTTTTGATATCTCAACGAGTTATTTGCCAAAAACTGGAATTTTACCCCAATGTTCTATTTTTAGAAACGACAGCCATGTTGTTTGACCTAAGATATACAAAATAACAAATTTAAAACTAGATACCCTAGTGATGATTCAGTTTAAGTTTGGTTCCATTTGACCCAGCTGTTTCAGAGGAGAAGATTTTTGAAAGTGAGCTAACGGCGGACTTAATAAAATTTGTTATTATTATTATTATTTTACTTGTTGCTAAGCATCTTCTTAATTTTTGTAACTTAGATATGACTTTATGGACTGCTCTGTTTTAGCATTTGCTAAAAATGTTGAGGTCATCATGAAATGCTCTTCTGGAGGATGTTTATTCTTCCCATTTTGTAAAAAAAAAAACATTATATACTGACCAAAAAAGAAACGTTACACTCCTTCAATATTGTCTACTTTAATTTGTACGTATCTGTGACTTTATTCTTTTATAAAATTTTAATCTTTGTGTTAAAAAGGAAACAATCCAAGCGTTTTCATCATTTTGCAGGCTTATGCAATGTTTTATTGGCAACTTCAGTTTGGAAGACTGGAAAACGAGTGTCACAAAAATCGAATCAAAATGAGCAATACATTTTTGAAATGTGGGTTATTTAGTTATCTTACTTTGTAAAGGGTTCATTTTTTTACGAGGTAATGTTTATGTTTGTCAATTTCTATTGCAATTAATGTTTTTCAGTTTTTTTTGTAAAAAAGCACTTTTTGGAATCTCAAAAAACTGTGAAAATTAATTTTCATGTTTTTTGCACGAAACTAAAGCTTTGGGTTAAACAAACATTCTGTGAAAATTTCCAGTCGCTTCGATTTTTTTAGAAAAAAGATATAAGACACCGAATTCCAAGTCCGTTGCAAATACACGGAAGTGTAACGTTTCTTTTTTTGCCTAGTATATTATTCTTGAGATTAATTAACTCACTCTTAAGTTCTTCTCATTAGTTCATTTATTGGTAACTTTAGCTTTGTAATATACAATGCATATTTGAAGTCCATACCTTTCATGTAAAGGTAAAAACCATATCTTTGTTTACTAGTTTGTTCGGGTCAAAACCCTTTATAAAAATTTTCATCACCACCTTATAATTACGACATCATGTCTCTGTTGTGAAAGTTATTCTTGCCAGTTATCATAATTAACTCATAATTATATAATTTGTATTTGTATAAGTTCATGTTTACTTGTAAACATGTAAAACATCCGCTTCTTTATCTTCAACCTATTTCCGACCTTTTAAAAATATGCATAAACCTAAACATTCAGAACACTAGTAGTAATTTCTGTTTGTTTCGCTACTCAAATAAGTAATGACGGGATATGGAGTAAATGCAAATGACTAAATACCGAAGTTACTGTAAATTTGAATTCTGCATATGCGCATTTCGACAACTTATGTATCTTCAGTGCAGATAAAATCTAAACGTTTGGAAGACCATAAACCCAAAGATGTTTAAAACTGATAGAGGACAAATAATGCAAATGAAACAAAATCTGTACAAACACATGGCAAAAAAAGCATTTGAGCAACGCTTTTATTGTTGTTCTTCATCTTGAAGTCATCATGAGGCCTTCAACAATGAGCTATGCGCTTAAGTCAAAGAAGTTCAAGACGGCCCATAACACCGGTTTAAGCGGAATTAATTGCAAGATGTCGAGCAACACTACATCCCTGTTCTATGACTCATAGATGCGGGATCGTCAACAAACATTAAATTAAGTGTCAAAGTGGTCTTTACAATTGCTGTCATCCGTTGCCATCACCAAACATTTTTTGGAGATTGAAAATGAATTGAGAAGCAACAAGTTGAAGTAAAGAAAGTAAAAGGGAAAACACTGTTAAATAGAAATAATTTAAGAAAGAAACATGCCAAACTCTACGAAAACACTAACAGTTTAAACACAAACAAATAAATAGGGATATTATTACTTGCAAGGGGAGTGTAAAAATCCGGGCAAAAAGCCAGTGAAAATTAAGGTGTTAAGTTGAATTCGGTATGTGTAAGTGTGATAATTATTACCGAATCAAACATGTTTTGGCATGTTTGTTTCTCTCTCATATATGTGGAAAGATATTTTTATTCTTTCAAATTACCAGAATTGTACGTACTGGAATTTTTCAAACTATAAAGCCAACACTATAAAACTCTGTAATAACAACTGTGGTGGAAAAGATACAAAAATACCAAAGTCGCATTATAAACAGTAAATTTTGTTCAATTGTACACGTGTGTCAAGTGGTTGAACTTGAACTTAACCATAGCAAATACATTCTGTGGAAAGATCCTGTGAAGGGATCTCCATGTTCAGGCTCGTGAACCTCTTCCAGATAGTCCTTTTGTTTTTGTTCATTGAGGATGAAGTTAAGTGAAGTTAAGAAAATTCACAATTTTAAATTGATTCTTTTAATGAATAGCGCACATGACTTTCACCTTAGTACAAAAGGGACATCACACATTATTGGTTACTTTCACATAGAAGGAAAATCTACAACGCAATGAAATTTGGCTTCTGTCCTCAAATATACTAGAGAAGCATTCGACAAGAAAATGTTGTGTTATTTGGCGAAATAAATTACATGGATATTATTGATAAAACTCGGATAGTTAATTTCAAAAACCTCGCCTTACTAAATCCATAACCATAGAAAACTTAAATAATATACACTTACCTACATATGGAACTGGTCTCATAAGTTTTGGTGAACAAATAGAGCACATTGTAGGTGGGAATTGATACTTAACTGAAAAAAAACTTAGACATTCATCAATTCATGAATATTCATAACTGATTCTAGAGCTAATTATGGCATTTTTGGTTATTAGTTTTTTGCGTTCTTTCATATGTTTTGACTTTTGTTGTTTTAAATTTTTGATTTTTATCTGAAGACAGAAGTTGTCGAAATTTTGAGAAAAAAACATTTAACCAAAGATGTGGAAATCAAAAGCAAAAAAGGAAATATCATGAAAATGAGAGTAGACTCTTTCGTCATAAATGACAGCGCTATACGTTTCATTTTTCAGTGTCAATTGATGCGATTGTTCTTAAGGAAAAAAGTTGATCACTTAGAAAACTCTTACCCGTAGATTTGAGCCGGTTATATATTCCTTATAATATATCAACACTATAAATGTATTTTATGCGAAAATATGTAACCATCACAGACTGAACAGTACCAAATACAACAATTAATTGTTTCGTTGAAAATTTTCCAGGTAGTGAACGCGTTAGGTTTTTTATTTCCTGTTAAAGGTACATCCTGTAGATAAGACACTTTAACGGGCCATGTACATAATAATCTTAGATGGGCTGATTTCTTTCAGTATGTCAGATATAAATTAGAAGAAATAGTGCTCACAAGTCCAACCTCATGGAACAGAATCCCATCTCAAATGCTAAATATACTTACGAAACGGAGTCTCATATACCCATGTGATCTTTCCTTTCATATGAGCTTCTTTTACACATTGGTACTCAGTCCCTTTGCGCCTAAAATGTTAAATATTGAATTCGTGACTGGGAAGTTATCTCTCTGGTCAATTTTAGAAATTAAATTTCAAATTCGATTTAAATAACTTACCATAATTTGGCCTCAAAGCTTCTTTGTAACGGTATGTAAACTGCCCATCTATTATAAAAAACGAATCCTGGGTGGGAACGAAAATAGACTTGAACATTTAGAATTCGTTTTTCACTAGGTGGTAAGTTTGCATATTTATACACATAGCTTTGTTCGAGAGTGGAAACTTAGTCTATCACAAGTCCTGTACACCAGTTGATACCGTTTCATTTTCATTGTGCTCATTCAGCTTTTACACACATTTCGGTTTATTGAGTTCAAAATGTTTTGATTTGATCTGCACTGAAGAGACATAAGTTTTCAAATGGATATATACAGAAACTAAAATTACAGTAACTTCGGTATTTTGTTACCCATAAACAATCTTAATCCGGAAATATGTTTCACTATAAAATATCCGTTCTTGGCTAAATTTAAAAAAATGATGAATGTAATTAAATATACATTTTTTTGAAAAAAAGGAAAAGCCCAGTTGTAAATGTTAAATCTCATGATGGGAGAAAGAAGCATAAGCGATACACCATAGAAAAGGTAGAGTCATTGTGGTAACATTTTGACCATTGTTTGTACTCCAGACACAGAACAAACTGTAACATAATTGCTGGCTTTGATGTAAAACTATTTCTTCTTTTTTCTTTTTTTTTTTGGGAGGGGGGTGGAATAGACACCTGTAGAATCTGCAATTACAGGTATTTTGCTACTATTTGCATATTATCAATGGGTATAAGACAATGGTTTTGAACTGCGCGTGTCAGGCCGGGAGTTTAAAGCTTCTCTACATTTTATAGTTTTTTTTTGTTTTTTTTTTAGATTTTGAACGTATGTTTTCTGTTGTGTGACAATGGACAGTAATACAAAAGATTTGAGGCAAAAAATGTTGTGAAGTAAGTCTTTAACTTTTCAAATAATAGCTTCCTACAATTTTGCAGCAAAGCAAACATCTCCAGAATAAAATTACAAGGATAACAGGAAACACCTACAATGGCTAAAACAGTCAAATGCCACAATGTAGCAAGGAACTGCACAAGAAAAAACAAAGGACAAACGTAAACAACGATAGGAAATCGGGACAATAGGACTTGGTACCGGTACTCGTAAAAGGCAGTGATAGAGTGAAACCGATTTATGGGTACCAAAACCTGTCCTTTTCTATCCTTTTTCCTTATAATATAATAAACATACGAATAAAACCCAATACAGGTAGACTACTAACTCCATGAACTCTCTTGAAAAGGAAAAGAGAGAAGACGAGTGCTCTTGTCCTCTGGTAAAACAGTGTCGCACTGTAGAAGAAAATTCAAATTCAAAACTTCAATAAGGTTTTGGTAAAGATGTATCTTTTTTTTCAGTCGAGATATCAATGAAAGACCAGTATTCGCGTAAAACTCTCAGGTCACGGGATCACAAAGCCAATTCAACGGATACACGCAGAATATCCTTTCGATATCCCCTATTGCTCAAGAATGTATGTCACGTCCAATGTTTTCTGGATTTTTAATCAACTTATTGCATTTTTAATAACATATCCGTAAATTCCAGAATGGGAAATGCCCTTAGTAAGCTGTTTGCCCTTAGTAAGCTGTTTGCCCTTAGTAAGCTGTTTGCGAGTGACATCATATTTTGACATCCAATATTCATACATTATATGAAACTTTTTAAATGTATTTAACAACTTATGAAATCTGCAACTTTAAAAGTTTGGATGTGATATTACGGTTACGTTCATCAAGGCCATCAAGAGTAGAACAAATGCATACGAATCGTACCAGCTGAGAAATGTAAACCCCGTAGGATGGAGCTAATTAAAGAAAATTAGTAATACCGAAATCAAAATCAACCCTTTTATCTTAAAAGGTGGTAATAACAAAATTACCGAATATTATTGCTAAGAGCTAAAGTCCATAAAACAAAAAAAAATCATGTTGAAACCACCTGAAAAATTGTCGAACGCTATCTTCCTGACTTGGTACAGGCATTTCAAAGGAAATGAAGGATTAAACCGACTTTATAGGGCGCCAAACTTCCCCTTTAAATTCTAATTTTAATTTCACCAGAGTCAATGATGAAAGTAAGATCCAGAAATGGCAATGTTTGGAATCATTGTTAGTTTTTATCAAATTTTAGTTCTTGTTGGTAAATGGTGTCGACATAATCTAGACATTGGTAATTGTCAACAGTAACGATATATCGTCAAAATGCATGCTGTTATCATTGAAAGTAAAAATAAATTAATCACTATTATGTACAGTTCCATTTTGCATTTTTTTTTCATGAAGTCACGTTCTTAAAAGGTCAGAAAAAAGATCTGCAATATGAGGTGCACAATTCGTACCCATGGCAATTTCAATGTTGAAAAACAATTTTGCTAAAACGAACATAAATGTTGTATAGGAAAAGATTAAGTGCCTTAATCTAGCATCACATGTCCTTGAGATAAAATACTGAGAAAATGCTACGTATAACGAAGGAATATTAAGAATTTATCTAAATGTTGAAAAAGGGAGAGGACAGTGAATGAAGTTGCCATGAATGGTATGCATATGATATACCAATTTGACGATACTTTCAAGAAAGGTGTCAGCGTCTTGTCTGAAATTTGCTGAATTGTTCAAGATGCAATAGAAATCAAATAGGAAAATAGGAAAACACACAAGTTCTTAAAATTTAATGAAACTGTTTATGAAAATTGTATACATGTAAGCGAATTCTTATAATATGTCGATAAGAGTTATGATAGAGGAGTTTTATTTACTTATTTTGTAATCTCACCAAACTAGCCATAATTAAGTTTCAAATAATTATATTTCCTCCACTTTCTTTGTCATGAGCGTGTTCCGAAATAGCCTCAATGACCAATTGTTCAAACGTTTTGAATTTAACAGAAAAGAGAATAAACTTTCAGTTCCTATCATTATTTAAGAATGTAGTATGTCTTCCAATTGTATTTTTGTTTGGGAGTTTTGTTTCAGTTTTTAACCGTTAATATAAAAACTTTAGTTGGTGGTAAAAGACACCAAAATTACTTGAACTTTACGTAGAAGCCAGTATGGATAGGAGACCATATTTAAGTCTTAAAACTCGCTGCGTAGGAAGCGGAAAAGGTTAATTATTTAAAGTGTAGAAAACTTAAGAATAGGGTTTTCTATATTTTTGTTTGTTTGTTTTTTGTTTTTCATTTTGTTTTCTTGTCAAAAAATGTCTATTGCAATTGCAAAGGATAAAAGCAAACAATTGCTCACCCAGAATTTAACAAAAAATTTCATGGAAGATTGTCAATCGTGTTACATTTTGATTATAAAAATGGCAACAATGGAAACTGAAAACTAAAACAAAGCAGGGAAACTCTAAAATAAGTAAGACTTTGGGAAAAGCTTGTTTTGCAGATAGCAAGGATGTAGTAAGGTGCAATGAAGAAAAAGTACGATTTATAATTGATATCATAAATGGAAAGAGCATTAGTAGTTATACACCTTGTTTTCGATATATTTCATATTTAAAACATGACGGGAAAAGGCTTTTTGTGACATTGAAATGTCTAATCGGGAAATATGTTCACCTTAAGTATAACTATAAAACCGAAAACATCAGAAAAATTTGACACATATTTGAAAAAAATACATCATACTTAAAAATTAGGAATATCAGTTATATGTTAACATGCTAATTGCATTGTGATAGTCTTATGTTGTACATCATACCGAAATAAAAATAGTTTGCGTTTTTTTTTAAATTGTAAATATTTGAATTTGATGTTTATGGACATATGTCAAAAATTACGTAAGTCGTTAGTTTGTTATAGAATGTTAAATTGTATTGCTTCTAAGGCAACTGATACCCAAACAGGATTTACCATCACTGATTGGGAAAAGGACAAGTTAAACATACCACGCAAAGGATCAAAATTATATATTACATAATAAATAAGAAACCGAAAAAGGCGTGAAGACATAAATCCATTAAAAACCAAAGTTACCAATATGCCGTGCATTGCTTTCGAGCATATTCGTCCATGTCATGATCTTAAATTCTCAAATGCATTTATATTTGAATAAAGATATTTTAAAATATATTATGAAGAAAGTAAAAAGTTATTTGCAACATGTCAAGATATAGTTTTTACTTTGTTAATATCTGTGTTTAGAATAGCTATAAAGCTATAAAGTAAAGTCCATACAAATATATGGTAGAACCAAGCAAATTAAGAACGCTTTTATTGTTGTTCTTCATCTTGAATTCACAACGAGGCCCTCAAACTGTGCTCATACCTCATAGTAAGTTCAAGACGAAGTGAATTATATTGGATAGTAGAAGTAAAAACAACCTATGCAAACAAAGAAAAAAACTTCAAATGATTAATTTCGTTTTCTTTGCCACTAGATTAAACAAACTGTGAAATGATCGTTTTTCCCGTACCTTTTTTTTAAATATCAAACTGTATTGCTAAAGCATAATGAAACATGACTGATATGTGGAAGAAATCAAAGCTTGTATACATGATCAGTATGTTTCACCTAACATTTTTTTTCCAAACATAACTAAACAGATAAATACATAAATAGGCTTCTTGAGCTAGCCGGAAGTTATCGGCGAGCACCCCTTGACCCATCTTTCAAAATTACGTATTGTTTTTATTTTTTTCTTTCTAGATTGTGGTCATTGCGTTAGTAGTCTACCTGTTATGGATTTTATTCATACGTTTTATTATACTTTAGTAGGGAAACGGGACATATAAAGGGGAGGTTTGGGTACCCATAAACCGCAGTTTAACCATACCGCTGGCTTTTGCTATTGCCGGTATCAAGTCCGGCTGGCCCGAGTTCCAATCGTTGTCCACGTTTGTCTTTTGTCTTATTCGTGTTCTTCATGTGTAGTTCCATGGCAGATTGTGGCATGTAATTTTAATTTTCAGCCATGGCAGGTGTTTCCTGTTATCCATTTTTTTTTACATAAATAAGATTTTTAACTAATTCATAAAAGGGAACAAAAGGTAATCACATTTTCTAACCTCCCGCAAAAGCTTGAGTAAAATCAGATTCAGACAGAGATGGAACAGAGAAAGGGGAGGTTTGGGTACCCAAAAACCGGTTTATCTTACCGCTAGTTTCTGTTAATTGTTAATGTTTATCTTCTGTCTTTTTGTGGTAGTTTTTTGTGTGCTGTTCCTTGTTATATCATGGCGAATGACTGTGTTTTAGGCCATTGTAGTTGTATCCTGTTATCCTTTCAATTCTACTTCAGAATAAAACAGATTCTCCGAATGCGAGGCTTTTTGGCTCACAATTTGTAGTCTTTTTCTGATGTGTATTTACACGTACTGTTTATCTAGGTGATCCCCCGCATTGAGATATTTTTTAACATATATGGAAGTGTTTTGTGAAACAAGGAGATAAACTTAAAGATATATCAGCTTTTTTCGGAAATATGATGAATTAATCTTTATATTCATAAATAGAAGCCTGGATTCTCCGAATATGAAACAGAGCTCAGACAAAAATGGAGTAATGGGGGAAACAGCTAAAAAGCTCTAACCGATAAAGGCAATGACAAACAAAACGATATATTGTAAACCGGGAAATTTTCGCGCAGTTTTATTTTCGCGATTTTCGCGTTTGGAATGGAAGCGCGAAAATATAACGGCGCGAACATATTTGTCTATCATTGAAGTCAATGGTCAACAATTTGGTAGCGGGAATTCAGAACTGCGCGAACTTAAATCCTGTCAATTAACCGCGAAATAAAGACGGCGCGAAAATTTCCCGGTTTACAGTATCTAATCGCACATCTTCAACCAAGGCTTAACAATGTATGGCACCAGCCTACATGTAAAAAATTGTCGTTAACATATAGATTATACGGACAGTTTTTACCTTATTGACCAATTGGACATTAAATAAATAAACAAAATATCGAAGATACTGTGATTTTCATATTTCAGCATATGCGCATTTCGACAACTTATGTCTCCTTAGTGCAAATAAAATCAAAGCATTTGGAAATCCATAATTCGAAATATGCGTAAAAGCCGATAGATAATAAATTACCAATAGGATCTGAAAATGGAGCCAAAATAAATAACGCAAAAAAAGTTTATGTATGCTCTTTATTTTTCTTAGATATGGTGTACTTGTACATGAGATAATATCTCATGTGTACACTTTGTTCAATAAATGTATGTAAATTCTCAAACCGAAGGATTAACTCCCACCATCGTAGTTTTGTCCTTAGCTATATTTGATATTACTGATTATTCGGTTTTCGTTTGATTTTATGCATTTTAACATTTTTTGAAATTATGGAGTTCTAGTGCTGCTGATGAGGAATAAATTTCCGAAATGGCCATACAGCTCATTAAAATTATTGCAATTGGAGTGAACATATGTGTTATGGTCTCATGTTCATTTACTC
Organism: Modiolus philippinarum; assembly: GCA_002080025.1. Classification (NCBI taxonomy): domain Eukaryota; kingdom Metazoa; phylum Mollusca; class Bivalvia; order Mytilida; family Modiolidae; genus Modiolus; species Modiolus philippinarum. The sequence continues at coordinate 20,447 of MJUU01070797.1, forward strand.
CATATCCTTTCGTAAAATATTACATGCTAAACGTTTCCACCATCTTAAATGATTCTTAATAAATGAATAAAATTAATTAAACATATCAATGCTAGAAAGACATTTACCGTAAAACTGTAAATGGTCCACTTCTTTCATAACATTCCTGAATTTCTACCTTCTTTCCTTGTGTCCGGACCAATAAGGATGAATTTCTACAAGAAAACTCGAAAGTTCCATATTTACTTCTGTACTGTTCTCCTGCTTGAACTTCACATGGAAAAGTACACAGACTGTGAACTGAAAAGAATTATTTTGATAAATGACTTCGTTTCTGTCTCAAAT
>MJUU01070797.1:27411-44787 GCA_002080025.1 Modiolus philippinarum
AAAAGGTAAACAATCTAGAATTTCGATCAAAAGGCCTATTAAGATACCTTAATTAACAATTTCGTACGAGTGAATTGAAAATGACATATTTATGACCAATTATCACTTCACTATTTTGATCTTGCCCACCTTTACCTGTTCAGGTGTGTGATGTAACGGCGAACACTCCTTCGAAAGGATATAATATACATGTAGTAATTAAAATACAAAAAAAAAACAAAACAAAAAAACAAAAAAAAAAAACCAGAAAATATTTTGTAATTTTTACATGAGATTAAATTCGAGACTAAAGCTCCTATCCTACTTTTTCAAATTTTCTACAGAAGTTCATGTAATTTGCAACATATGGAACTCTTTGGAAAAGGATAATGCTAAATAAAAATTTTTTAAATAAAAGTGCAATTTTCAAATATAACTTATGAACACAAATTAATTTAATAATTAAATCTCGACATTTACGAATTGCTCTAAAAAAAACAACAAAAAACAAGGATAAACAAAAACAAAATAATGAATTCTGTACTTTGAAACACGATGAACATCGACTGTTTAAAGTGAAAGTCCGCAAATTTTTACTTTTTACCTAATTCGATTCACTTTATATCGAAAATGCTTCATGCAAAATTACAGTGGTGTATCTTTTTGATTAAGGGAGATATTTGTAGTTAAAAGTTGACCGTAGTACAGTCATGGGTATCGCCATTTTGGATCGGAAGTGACGAAATATTGAATCACTAACAATTACGGAGAAGACACGATTCAGAGAAAGGATGCTGGGTAATCGTGGGTTTGACCAAGAACCGGATAAATTTTCAAATTAAATTCACCAATAGATATTCATATCAGTGATATGATCGGGAGCATAGCATACAAATTAAATATCGTCAAAGATATGATAAATATATCCCATATTTAGAAAATTCTACATTATTTTTCATTTTTTGTCGAAATTCAAGTTGAACTAGTTTTGCCTCTCGTTATCGAAATTACAAAATATACTAGCCTCCTGTTCAAAGCTAACTAAACGGATACATACTCTTTTTTTTTAGCTAGGATATATATCACGTTATTCGACGATTTCGTTAAAAAGTATCCATATTCAGTAACAAAAATTTTTTTGTTGATTTTTTTTATAATAATCCATATGATGGTGCAGTATACGGTGCACATCAACGCACTGCACTAGAAAGCAAAATAATTAGTATGGTCTTCTTTTTAATGCATTACATACAGCAGTGTACACGATGAAACTGTAGCCTTGGATACAGGTGATAAATTCTCTTATCCGGCGTGACATCACAAAGCTCAATTGACCAATCAGATCAGTCGCTTTTAATCTTACACCCTCAATATAGGCGGTGACGCGATCGATGTTTACAGATATAATCTATCTATATAAAATATCTACATTTTAAATTTCAATATATTCGGTGTTATAATTACTATTATCTTGAAATTCGGATATGATGTATATATTGATGTTCCAAATGCATAGTCCGAGTTTCATTAAAATATCTTGAAAAATGAATGAATAAATCAAAGTTGAAGTTACTTAGATATATAGCGAAATATGGACTTTTTCACCTCCTGCACAGGTAAAGAGCCCGGATGTCCGGATAAGAGAATTGTTCAATTATGTAAGACTCAGATACAGGTAAATTTTGTTAGTTGGTACAATCAACACAGCTGTCACTTGTTTTACAGGTAGGGTCATAAATTATTCTTTGGTCACTTTAAAATGTTCATTAGGGTAAATTAATATACAAAAAATCGTCAATTTTAGTAACTTCCCTTGAGTTCAGTAATTTTGAAATGAGAAGAAATTGTCAGACTATAGAGAGGATATTTCATTTGGTTTGATAACAACATGTGTTCTTGGGAAAAATATGAAAAAAATCTTTATTCTGAATTAGTCTTTTGTTATCCCCGCACTTTCGAAGAAAGTTCGGGGATAATGTTATACCCTCCGTCTGTCCGTCCGTCCGTCCGTCCGTCTGTCCGTCCGTCCGTCCGTCCGTCNCTAGCAACCATACTTAAAATGTTTGTGTAGTTTAGGACGAACATTTTCATCAATTGGATTTCAAAAATATTTGATTCCAATTTTGGTAAATTTCCTGAAAGTCTAAAAGACCACTTATTTTTTGGAATTCTACCTAGCAACCATACTTAAAATGTTTTTGTAGTTTAGGACAAACGTTTTCATAATAGGATTTCAAAAATATTTGATTCCAATTTTGGTAAATTTCCTGAAAGTGTCAAAGATCACTTATTTTTTGGAATTCTACCTACCAACCATACTTAAAATGTTTGTGTAGTTTAGGATGAACATTTTCATGAATTGGATTTCAAAAATATTTGTTCCAATTTTGGTTAATTTCCTGAAAGTCTCAAAGACCACTTATTTTTTGGAATTCTACTTAGCAACCATATATCCTAGAATTCTTTTAGTAAAAGAATTCCTATCTATAGGCAGATTTCAAAGATAATGAAAAAATTATGCCAAAGGTGTATAACAACTGTTTTCTGTGTCAAACAGGGAGTGCGGGGATAGCTGTCGTTTCCGACAACATCTAGTTTTGTCTTGTGTCTTCTACATCTATTAAAATGATGCTTTTCATGTACGTTATCAATATCGACGCAACATGCATAAGAGTAGATAAGCAAAAATAAGACAATAAATTTGTCTGGCTGGCCATAATTCACATTCATAATTGCCTAGTTACTTTCCAAAAGAAAAAAAAGAAAGAAAAATATGTTAGTATATTATACATTTAAAAAGACGAATGGGCAAGAAGTGAGGTCGGTAGATATATTTAAATGTACTACATCCTCTAGAGTGACGTCGAACTGTATATCAGTCCCAAGTTAGGCCTTGTTACATTTTTCTTGTTTGAACGGCTATTCATATCAATGTCAGAAAATTCACACAGAAGAGAATGAACAGTCTGTAACTTGCAAGTGCCTTATCAAAAGCATATGACATGCTCGATGTTGAAAACTAATGGGATATAAGGGGACAGGCAAAATATTGTACTGTTACGGCTTCTTAATGGGACATGTTAACAAAATGTAACTTCTAAGCGTGTATTCAGTGATTAGAAACTTCTATTTCTTCAAAGCTTTTATTGAGCAAATTATTTTTATATTTATGCATTTCATCAACGCAACATCAAACTTTTGCAAGTCTAAGGCTTTACAGATCCCTTTGTCAAATAGAAGATGCATACCTTTAAAACAGATGTGTATTCAACGTATTCAACGTTGAACTTCTTAATTTATCTTTCAAAGTATTGAATCACTAATTTTAGGATTTTACCTTGTTATTTCGATAATGAAATGATTTTGTTTTTCTTTTTTTTATTATGTATATGTTTTTTTCCTCGTGTTTGTGTTTTTTTACTTGCTATTTGTATGTTTTGTGTGTGTTTTTTTTTCTTTCTTTTATTTATTTTTACGTTTTGGTTTTAATAAACATCACAATGTCAGGGTTTACCTGCCTTGGAAGATGTTCAGGTACCTAGTCACCTGCGTTGTGTAATAGCCGATGTTTTTCTCACACCCAAATAAAGAATCATTCGAGGTATCCAGAGGGGATCTCTGTAGTATAAAATTGTCAACATTTATTTACAAAACATTCAGAATCGAGACGGCATCTCCACCTGGCTGCTTATCACCTGGCGGTGATCTAATTAAGATGATCATGTTCATTTTTTTTTATTATTTAGTTTTCATTGAAGTATAATAGATAGGTGCAGCAGAAAATTGTATATTTTCGTGTTTGTTGGAAGTTGAAACATGGATTTTCTACACGGGTGTCTGCACGAATAAACACCCCTGCACCTCGAAATCATGAGATTAAAAGGTCAATCATTAGCAGATGACCCAACAGGTAAAGAAAGTGTAATTAGGCCATTAACAGAATCATGGTACATAAATATAGTTAAACGCTATTCTAAATACCAAACATTGCATCGCCTTCGTTTCTGCCATGTCTTTGGACTTCGAGTTTTGTAGTCATCGCTTCCCTTGTTCCTTCGGTATTCTACTGCCGTTGCTTCGTTTTTACAATTATTGTCACAGTAGACAGGTGCGTAAAATGTTTATAAAAATATTGTGCTGTCTAGCCCGTTATCATTGCGTGATGTAGAAACTGAAAACAACATAGATTTAAAAGAATGTTAAGAATCTTTCACGCAAAATAAGCAAAAATTTTTGTAAGTCATGAGTCGAACGGCGATTATTTTGAAAATGCTATAATGAACTTGTGTCGTATCGTTAGTGATCGTTGTTGACATACGCCTTATAGCGGTACTCGTTGGTTATAACTTGATATCAGTACACAGAGCGCCCTCTGCGCAATGTCATGTGACCCTCCATGACTAGACATTTTGTGAATAAAATACGTTTTTTTTGCAACAATGAATTAAAAATACAAAAAACGAAATATGTCATGTGTGTCAGAACTTTATAAGGAATTAATATTCACTTTTCCATAATTTTGCGGACTTTCACTTTAAACTGTATTTTATTTTATATAAATTGAATTTTCGGTACACGGTCAACAAGGTAGACACACAAAACAACAGTCAGCCAATCAAAACGATTGTCTCAAACAGAACTTGGGATATTATCTCTAATCAAGTGGAAGATTCTACTTAAGTAGAGTTATGCGCGCGGGAACCACAAAAAATAAGAATTTTAAATTTAAGTTACTAAAACTTAGTTTTTCTCTACTTGAATTCAACTTTAGTAACTTAATGTGAATTAAACTGAATTTATGTTGTTCGGACGCACTTAATGATAGTTGAATTGCCATTTTCTCTACTTAATTCGTTTTTCTCACATTAACAGCAAATATCTCTATTTAAGTGCTTAATAACTTAAAGTAGCGTTAATTCGAATTAAGTAACTTAAACTGAATTTAAGTAGAGAAAAACTAGGTTTAAGTAACTTAAATTGAATTTTTCTATTTTTTTGTGGTTCGCGCTTGCCATATGTAGAGACTTTGTATCATATGCATTTACTCTATATCATTTTATTGTTTATTCAACACGTAACTTGTATAGTTGTTGGAGCGGATGTTGAAAGCAAAGCATCATGATAATCCAATCCAAGCGAGGAATAAGACCACAATAAAATTTGTTTTAACGTGTACTTCAATAGACTAATTCTTCCTTATACATTTTTAGCTAAGATTGAAAATAGGAATGTCTTCTGAGTTTTATTTTTGCATCTGTATATCTGTTGATCTGAATATTTCGTGTTTTATGTTTGCGCATTTATTTTGTGTTTTAAACGTGAGTGAAAGACTTAAAAAAGGTTCGTACATGAGAGCGGTTGAAGATCAGAATTTCTTTCAGAATATTCAATTAAAATACAATTTACAAATAAAATCGAATATTGTAAAGTTAAGCCTGTCGTATATATTGGTGCTTGTGATCAGTTTTTAGGGTCCGAACAAAGTCGATTCATGGGACATGGTGTTGTAAATTTCGCCGTTTTAGACTTAGATTTAAATGCTTACCCTTCCGGAGCACCTGATGTCACTCTTGTTTATTGAGAGTTCACACTGTTAGTGCTTTAGTTTTTTGTGTTGTATATGTAATGTTCGTGTGTTTTGTGGGCATGTGGTGTCTTTGGTCTTCCGTCTTTTGGTGTTCTTGCTTTTGCCTAGTCTCTAGACTTTGATTTGTGTAATCTTGTGCTTTGTTCCTGCGGTATTCTACTGCCGTTGTTTTTTAAAACAGGTATTCAATCAATCTTATCTCTTGAGAAAGGTTTTTTTTCAGAGTAATATTTTAGTCTATGGTTTAATTTCGATCTTTCTTTGCTTTATTATAATCTATGTAATAACAAAATACCGAAGTTACTGTTAATTTATTTTCTGCATATGCGCATTTCTACAAGGTATGTCTCATCCATTCAGATCAAACCAAAACACCTTAGTTTTAGATAAAATTTTGTAAAACTGTAAGTTTCAGTAAATAGGAAAAATGAAAGGATATGGAGTCAATGTACATGTGACAAAAATGCACACGATACATAGAAAACTCCAGTTTATCAAGGACAGGGCTTTTATTCCTGTCTACAGTAAAGTCGTGTTTTCGGGTCAGCACCGAAGTACTGCTTACTGGTTTGTGAATACCCCCGGGGACATACAGTCCACCAGCAGAAGCATCGGCCCAGTGGTAATAAATAACAAAATACCGAAGTTCCTGTTAATATATACATATAATATATATCCTTTAAAGAAGTTTTATATAATGCAATATACAAATTTCCTGAATTTTAGTGGAATAAGTTCTGAAAAGTATGATATTAAGTTTGCAGTTTAAGCCCAATCTTTAGAAATGACCAAAACAATTCAGGTTTTTTTTTAAATTCATTTCATTATATCCTTTTGAATTAGGTTTATTTGTTAAAAAATACAAATTTCATGAATTTTAGCATAAACAAAGTATTAAAAATTTTTTTTCGAACCCCTTAAATGCTAAAATTTATAGAACTCCCAATTTATAAAACTCCTTCAAAAGGATATATGAATTAAACTTCAAGAGAATTGTTTTGGTTATTTTTAAAGATTGAGCTTAAATTGAAGACTTATAATTTCACTTCTCATACTTTATTTATGCTAAATTTCAGGAAATCACAGACTTAAACTAAAGATTTAAAATCTTTTCATGTCTTCTTCATGCTAAAATTCAGGAAATGTCTACATCGCAACATATCAAACTGCAGCCCTTTTCACAAACGATCTTACGATAAAAATTAGTCGCAAATCTTTAACATTTCATATTGACTTACGATTAAAATTTATCCTAAGTTTTTTTTTATGTAAAGGGCTGCTGATTCGTAAGGATATAATGGAAAAAACATTTTCAAAAACCTGCAAATTCCTAAAGATTGATCGTAAAGTGCAGATTCAATGTTCTCTTTTTGGACGTTATTCACGCAAAAATTCATGAAATTTGCATATCGCCACATATAAAACTTATTCGAAAGGGTATGATGTAATAAAATTTTCAGAGTTGAACTTTTCAAACCATAGTTATGCTTAAATTAGTAAAATAAAATAATAATAAAAAATTCCTCGGGAGGATATGAGGATATAGAATTTTCTAAAAAACTGAACTGATTTGGTGATATTTAAGATTTAGTTAAAACAACAGACTAAAAATCTTATTTATTATGTCCTATTTTGCTCAAATTCATTCAAATTGTATAGGTCAACATAAAAAAAACTCTTTAAAATTGAAATGAAGAAATAAGATTTAAAAAGGGAAACTGACTAACGATCGAATAAAACTTCAGACTAAAAATCAAACTTAAAAAAAACTTTTCCAGTGGTTTGTAAAATTTAAAAAAAGATAATAAATGTAAGTATAAAACGGAAAAATTAAATTTCTTAAAAGTGAACTTAGTGGAGGTTAAATCATTCCGTTACCTGCGAATCAGCTATTCATTCGCACCTACAAGCACCAGTCAATTTGATTACAATTATATATAACAAACAAAAATTTACGAAGGTTGAATAAGAAGAAAAATATAAGCTATAAACAGGAAAAACTATTTTGATTGGTTGAATTACATTCTGAATAGCGGTTTACGTTTTTAATTGGATGAACTTGTAAACACCTAGCTGCGATTTGGCTAAAGCTATAGTTCGCTTTTTCAATTTAAACTAAACGATCGGAAAACCGCTTGTATTTAGAACAGAAAATGCAGTTTCCGATCGGAATCAAACGGGAACTAGGGTTTTCGTACTTGTACACATCTTATTAACGAATGGGGAAAATAGCAAAATTAAATATCGAATGTGGCGATTTCAAACAGAAAGCTAGACAACTGAACTAATGAAACAGTTCAACAATATTTAACCATTGTAAACACAATTCATTCTGTATATTCTGGTTTCGGTTTCGGATTTGGTTTCGACGATGAATAGTAAAAATGTCTTTTAAAAGGGGCATTTGTCCTCTTCGAGAGCATCTTGATAATATATAAAATGGAAAGATCATTTGACCTCTTATTTGATATCGCAAATGAAAGCTGAGCTATCAGTCCATTTTCATATCGGTGAAATTTGTAATTTCAAAGACTCATTGGAGGCTGTGTAATGTATATGTAATATCTGAAGATTAACATATCAATGACGTACTACAAACATTTTCTTAACTAGTCAGACGCTTTTAACCGGCATTCATGTAGTAAATCTGGTAAAACCGGACTATAATCAAACAAGACAATCTCGATATCAAGGACGAGAATGACTTCATTATTTTGGAGCTTTGTAAGGGATATAAGTTATCAAAATAGGCATATTCAGAAACTAAATTAACAGTAACTTCGCTATTTTGTTATTTGGAACTTTGTAAACTATATGCTTTATCTTGTTTTACAAAAGGCTTTTATTTTGGTACAGCACTGCACCGAACTCTTTTATAATTGCATGTTTTTATTAATTGAACCATCTTCACGGCTATTAGCCATATACTCCTTGCCCGTGTACATGGCCATATTATTCAGTTGCTATTTATATATAAGGTTTGTTTCGTTGATAGTTTTAGATTTTACTAATTTTCAACATATATTTTTACTTCAGAAATCAAGTGTTGAATGAGCCCTTATTTCAATAATTCAATGTTTGATAAATATACAAAAATGTCGAATATGAAAAGGAGGAAAACGTCTTACAAAACAAACAAGATAAAACAGATCTGCAAAATGGTTGAAATAGTATAAGTAATACGTAGGACCTAACGGCGATCTTGCATGGGTTCGTTAATATGTTTGAAGTTATCTTTGTTTTCTGTTTTTGCTTGTGTATATTAATGCTATACCTAAAGTTGCTATTGTATTAACTCTTAATTGTAGATATACTGCTTTGATAACAAACTAAAAACTTTTACACATTTATCGTTAAATAATGGTTCTTTTCTGACAATTCAAAAATTTTACAAGTAAAGTGTTATTTATTGCGGTAACAATCTTAATAAGACACGCTTCATAAATATATGAAATTCTAATCTGACGACACATTATTGTTGGAAGTAATGTGTATATGTAGATATGAATATTAATGTAAAATATTCAAAATATTTGTACTGTTCGAAATAAATATGAATATTAAGGAAAAAATTCATACTTCAAAAAATAGATATGACTATTAATTCGATATTCATCATGTTAAAAAATGTGAATATTAATGATAAATATTTATACTGTCAAAATGTATTTTTATTGCTATTTTAGCTTACCTGGCTATGACAGGGTGAGCCTTGCCATCACTTGGCGTCCGTCCGTCCGTCGTAAACTTTTTTTTCAAAAATCTTTTCCTCTGAAACCACTGGGCCAATCTAATCCAAACTTGGCCTGTCTCATCACCAGGGTATGTAGTTTAAAAAATATGTTCGGTTAGTCCGAGGACCAAACAACATGGTCACTGTTACTAAAAATAGAACATAGGGGTAAATTACTGTTTTTGGCAAATAACTCAAAAAGCGTTGCAGATATTAAAAATCTGACGGAGTAAATTTGTTCAGAATGAGGAGATCTATCTACCCTGCAATTTTGAAGAAAATCGGAAAACCCGTCTCAGAGTAACAGCCCTTTTTCCTTAAAATTTTCAAAATTTTTGCATTTTTTATTTCAAAAACTTTAACAGATAGAGGTGAAGTGTAAATTGCAAAAATGTTGAGCATATCAAGATCTATACACTCTGAAATTTTGAAGAAAATCCAACAGCCTGTGTTGTAGTTATTGACTCTTTTTCACCAAAAAAAATTTTTTTAATGCCATATGGTTATGGGGTATTTCCCTTTAAATTCTGTTTTCAAATCCTCTTTGGTTTACTTTTCTCTTTTAAGTTTTAGAGAAATTCCCTGCTATCACTTTATTAAAAATAATTATTTGCTATATAATCGGGAGCAAAAAAGTGTTTTTGTACAAATTTTTACATTTTTTGCAAAAATACTTTCATAATCTATACTTATTTACACAAATTAATAATAATTGTATATAAATTTATATTGTGTCAAGTAGTAAGTTTTGTTTGCTCACCATGCAAACATCTCTCCTAGATAAATATTGAAGTAGCATCTTAACTTCATAGCCTGCATAGTTTATAACTGACCTGCATGGCTCTGCCATGGTGATACTCTTGCCATCACTGTGTCAGTGGTCCATCCTTCCTAAACTTTACATTCAAACATCTTCTTGTCTGAAATCGCTGGGCCAATTGGAACCAAACTTGGGCACAATGGTCCTTAGATGGCCCCTTTAAAAAAATGTCTGGCAAGTCCGTATCATACCCAGATGGCCGCCAGCAGGGAACGCGGTTTAACATTGGCCCCTATGGGAAAGCATTCAAAGATCTTCTCTGCAACCACTGCGCCAATTGGAACCAAATTTGGTCACAATAGTCCTTCGGTGGTCACCTTTAAAAATTTTGTCCGGCAAGTCTGCACGTCATCCAAGATTGCCGCCAGCGGGGAACTTTGTCCAAAATTGGACAATATTGCAAAAATCTTCTCCTCTGAAAATACTGGGCCAATTGGAACCAAACTTAATCACAATGGTCCTTAGGAGGCCCCTTTTAAAAAATGTGTTTAACAAGTCCACATCACATCCAAGATGGCCGCCAGGAGGGAATGTGTTTTTAGCATTGGACCCTATAGGGAAATATATTCAAAGATCTTCTCCTCTGAAAGTACATGGCCAATTGGAATCATACTTAGTCACAATGGTCCTTACTTGGTCCCCTTCATAAAATGTGTCTGGCATGTCCGCATAGCATCCAAGATGGCAGTCAGCGGGGAACATTGTTTAACCTTGGACCCCATGGGAAATCATTTAAAGACCTCCTCTGAAAATACTATTCCAATTGGAACCAAAGTGAGGCACAATGATCCTTACATGGTCATCTTCAAGAAAGGTGACAGTCGGTCTACGCCCCATCAAAAATAGCTGCCAGTGGGGACATACTTTAATTTTGGATCATATAACATCACAAACTTCAAAATGCGACCCTTAAACAGTCAATAAACATGAGAACCTTAAATGTTGTGATTTAAATATTGTGTCAGCCATGACCCAGGTGAGCGATACAGGCTCTTGAGAGTCTCTTGTTTAGTTTGTACTTTGTATTTGATAATAACCATTAAAGTAATAAAAAACGAAAACGCTATTTTGACGAACCTCGTTTACATGGTCAGAAAAGATAAATAAATAACGATTTTAATATGCTCCCGTCAAACCAACCCTGAAATGGGCGACGTCAGACTATGTTTTTGCACAAAATTGTCCATAACAATCCATCGTTATAGCGATTGTTGCAATGTACTCAAATAATTGTTGGAGGAATTATACTCGAGACCAACGAGAGCAGATATCCACCAAAAATATTATAAAGGTCATACCACTCGAAAATGGCAAGCATGACAACTATCTATATGAAAATATCCAATAGCACACAGAGAAAACAGTCCTCACGTATAGGAAAAGACGGCGTCATAATATGTTTCGTTTAAAACTGAAAGTTTGACTATGCTAACAGCGGACTTTAGGTATCATGGGAAGGTTATCAGATAACTGACTCACTTTTCGGATTATTAGTTGAAATCCCTATCAGATAATAATAGATACTATTTTATAAATGAATTATATTTTTGCACGAGAACGTGTCTTTTAGCATTAATATAATAGTGATGAATTATAGAACAATCGGTTCTAATATATACTCTATATTCAAGTCATACAGACGAAATATCTATAAGCTAAAAATATACAGTACCTTTTTATGGACAGGGAAAATATGTTGTTTGATAATAAATCATCTCCTATGAATTTGCTTCTAATTTTCTATATCATTGTACTGTCTTATTATTATTTTTTTTTCAACTTTTCATCTCATTTTTATTATTCGTTTACAATCCTTTAAGTGTACCCTTAGACCGATTTTAAAGCCTATTGTGATAACAATCTCTCAGTTTGTCAACTTAACTGTAAAATTGGTTGAAATATTTGAACAATTGATACTTACCTCAAAAACTATGGTGTTGGGTAAAAATTTTATGACAGTGTGAGCTGTTTTGAATTAAATTGTTCATAATTAATACAGAGGACAATATTGTTTTTATCAAACTTATACAGAGGGCAATTTTAGTTTTAAACATGTATAATCAGTTAAACATATTTTTTAACGTTCACTTTATGTACTATGCTGTCTCCTTGACATTTACCCCATTTCCTTTCTTTTTCATAATTATAGAGATACTGTAATTGATTTTTATTAAATTAAGTAATATTTATTCATATTTTTATTCATTTCATATTTATATATAAAACATATAAAACAATGCAAAGTTTTCGAAAGTAAAAACAGGATTTTCCAAAATTTACAAATGTTTTTGTTAAATGTGGAAACAGTTCAATCACCAACCACACAAAAGATTATTACCAGGGTTAAGTATCTTCTCTATTTAATATACCAACTCTACAGTTTTTTAACAGCAATTTAATTATCAAACATTAAAATTGGTAGCAAAATGGACAATAAATTGGTCTAGACTGTAACATATGTAGCTAATTTATAACACATATCAGCAGAAAATATTCGATCTAAATTCCATTTGATTTTTTTCAACTCTACAAAACCGATGACAAATGGCCTGTGATTTTAATTCACGATCACATGCATTTTTTTTTCAATATCGTATTGCTTTTATAATTTTAGTGTATTATTACATTGTTTCTAGTCTATTTACGAGTAATTGATTGTAAATATTGTAAGCTAATGAATTCAGAATGTTTTGAATGATTATTTTCGACAGTTCTGGACACTTTTGAGTAATATTTCAACATATTGGGTGTCTTATAAGGAGCAGGAGATGCTTACTCAACAGATGCACCCGATCTCACTTATTGTTTTTAATTTGGTCTATGTTTTCATCTGTATGTTTGTCTAAATTAATTTCTGTGCAGTCCTCAGGCGATTTTTTTCTGATATTGCCACTGTCATTAATTTATTCATTTTTGGATTGGTGGTTTGGTTCGGAAATGCCATGGAAATGTTTATATGAGTGAAACCGAATGCATTCAAAAAGCAGACCCGTCTGACAGTATGACGGAATTGAAAATTTGTATATCTTAATGCTTTAGAATTATATCATTTTTTTTCGATATCGCTGCATAAAAAACTTTTGTCACGGTAGATGATGTTTGAATGCTTCCAATAGATAACCTATTTTATGCAATTAAACGCATTATTTAATTTGATAACAAGCAACCCGAAGGCTACATCAAGATACACAAGACAGTATAATACATAAAAAAAGTTAAATTTATAAAAGTAAAACAAAATTTTAAACTAGAAAATGTGTCTGTAAGCCACGGATGCCCTGCCAATAATTTATCGCAAAACCTGAACTCATAATTTGACCGAAGTCATTCATGCATAAAATGTAGGTCATCAACACCCAGGCGTTAGTGAAACGGGTAGTTCCTCAATAAATGAATGTTTCAGGGAAATATCATGATGCTACAATACAGAGTCGTTGAAAAACACACTTAAATGCAAAAGTTAACCAAAGTCACTGAAGCGTAAAATGTAGGTCAAAACACCTAATTGTAAATGATTTAGGTAGTACTCATCAAGGCAATTATTTTGATGAAACATTATTGTCTTATAATGTGTAGTTGTTGAGAAATGGACTTCAACGCAAAACTTAACCAAAGTCAATGAGGCGTAAAATGTAGGTCAAAGGCACCTAATTGTCAATGATTTGGGTAGTACTCATCAAGGCAATTATTTTGATGTGAAAAATCATTGTCCTATAATGTGTAGTTGTTCAGAAATGGACTTACCAAAGTCACTGAAGCGTAAAATGTAGGTCAAAGGCACCAAATTATCATTGATTTGGGTAGTACTCATCAAGGCAATTAATTTGATGAAACATCGTTGTGTTATAATGCGTAGTTGTTGAGAAATGGACTTTAACGAAAAACTTAATCAAAGTCACTGAAGCGTAAAATGTAGGTCAAAGGCACCAAATTGTCAATGATTTGGGTAGCAATCATCAAGGCAATTATTTTGATGAAACATCATTGTCCTATAATGTGTAGTTGTTGAGAAATGGACTTGAACGCAAAACGTAACCAAAGTCACTGAAGCGTAACATGTAGGTCAAAGAGACAAACTGCAAAGTCAACTATGTAGTACTATCAAAGAACTACCTACTGACCTACTATCAATGTTCTAAACCTTACAGTTTCCGAGAAATGTACCTTAACGCAAAACTTAACCGGACGTACGGAAGGACGGACAAGGGTAACACTATATGCCCCTTCCACATTCCCGGGTGGGGCATAAAAAAAATTTCTTACAGCCACAAATAAAAAACGTAATATATTACATTTGAATAAATTCATACAGCAATAGTAAAAAACCATCTCACAACAACGAATTTCTTGCAAACCGAAAGTTATTCCGGTATTTGAATTTGATCATATATAAGTACCTATTTCTTCCGTTAAATAGGAAAATAAGCGTTTCGAAACGTCTGAAGACCTATATTGTGTGAAAAGCATTTAATTCACCAAGTATTTTGGCGTCAGTTATTTCATAACCCTTTATCCTAGTTACAATATAATCATCGTACCTTGTAGGTTATTTACCCATTGAATATGCGGTCATGTGCATTTATCTTCCACACCATTGCTTATGTAAGAAGTTTTCAATGTCAATAGTAAATCAGAAAATGATTATGCATATAATATGTTCCAGTTTTTTTTCTTTTTTATTTTTGGATATCGCTGTCAAGATACATTTTTTATTATAATTGACAAATAATTAATTGTTTCGACATAATAAATGACGGAATATGGAGTAAATGCATATGAGACAAAGTCTCTACAAACACATGGTTAAAAACAAACAATGGAAAGGCGCTTTTATTGATATTCTTTATCTGGAAGTCACCATGTACATTATACATTAATTCAATGCCGAATTAGAAATAGATATTGCAAGCGGACTATATGCGTATTAGAACATGGACAGACCTTATATTTGTCAATATTTTATACTGAGCGATAGCGAGGAATAAAATAATAAATAGAAGGTTTAACCATTTCTATTTCGCATACAGCCCAATTGCAATAATTTATTTCTGTTCTAATATGTCTAACAAACGCTTTGAGAATTCGAAGCGGCTCTTAGAGGACAATTTTGGGTTTGAAATTAGACATAGAAAATGTCGGGCAACAGCATGCAAAAAGCATAGACTGACATGGGATAAACCATATTCGTCATTTACACATAAGTTGCTAATAAGCTAATGAAATAATATAATCTTTCATGAAAATGTCAAATACGACTATTTTGAATTGAATCGAGTATATAGGTATGAGGTTGTTCTATTTAGTGATTTACTTATATTATATGATTTTTTCATTTAAGTCATATCCTAAACAAACAAAGTATAACTTTAACAACAGCAATTGAAAATTTTGTTATTAAGTTGTACATTATGATGTGTTTACACAGATAAGATTTCATAACACAAGGAACACTCGTTGATAGGTAACGGCGAGGTCGTTTTCAGTTCCGTGTCTTCAAAACAGCTGTAAATTTCTTTTGTAATTATTTGATGCTGCTATTTTGGTGATTTATTTATATTAAAAAGTTTATTTTCAATAAAATATTAGTGATTGAAATGTGGAAGGTGTACATTATTCATGAATAGATGTTGTACAATACGGGTATGCTCTATTGGATTTAGAGGATATGTTTGTTCACAAAGCGAAAAAAGAGCGCTATATTAGAACACCAGTTTTAATAGATTTTGCACTGTCTTTCTTTTGTTGACTTTTTTGTAAATTTAATGCTATATTGTTTTGTTATTGTATAACTATTATTTATAATAGTTATAACTATTATTTATAATAGTTTCTGTTCTGCATAAAATTTAACGGTGTGAGAAATCCATGACGTCCGTTGCAGTGAGGTATGTTCCCGAAGAGTTTAGGTATGTTTCGTTTTCTTGTTCATCATCTACCGTCCTTTGTACATCATATGCTGGATTCAGATTACCATACAACTCCTGTGATATTCCTTCCATAACGTTTTTGCGAGACTCCAGTGTACAGTAAATATCCTTCGCTTCTTTAGGTACTGTTCCTAATGTTTGATATGGATTATTTTCGAAATCACTGGAATTTTCCTCAAGGTTGATCAATAATTCATCATCTATAGATTGATAAACATCAGAGAGATTTGACATTCGTACCTTAGTGTCAGTGGTAGGGCCTGGATGTGGCTGTCTTTTTCGTTTGAGGCAGAATATGATCACACCAGTCACAATAATAATGAAAAACAGTCCAGCAACGGCCCCAACTGCATATGTTGTTGTATTTGCTGATGACTCTGAAAATCAAAGTGAAAAAACTTTGAATCTCGCTATGGAAATGCAATTATGATGAAATCTTTAAATAAATAACTTAACGACACCTCCAGATGTATAAAAGTATCTCTAGACTAAAATTTTCAATACAACTCCAGCTGGAAAAAATATCATCAAGATTAAATTGTTGCCTAATAAACAACGAAGACAATACCCACTGTCTCTCTAAAGGATCTCGATTAACAGTTCAAGCATTTACTGAGATTACCTTAACTGTTTTTTCTCATGTACATTTATATGAAAAAAAAAGTAAAAGAGTCGTTTTTCATTCAAAATCCAAATCTTTTTGAAAGTGCCAGGGGCACATAATCATTACTCGCAAACAGAAAATAACAAACAGCCCTAACGTTTTAGGTTTTCTAGTAGTTTATAAATAACTTTTCAAAATTTGACAGTCAGTCTAGATTTACCTGATTTATAAATAAGTTCTTGTAGCAAATGACATTTCAGCAATATTTGAAAAAAATACTAATTTTACCTAGGAACATTTTTTTCATATACATGAAGAAAATAAAACAAAGAAGCACACCCTTTGGAAAATGTAAAAGGCGCTTGCTGTTATAGGTACCAACAGTCTGACAAAATATTTATAGTATAACTAATTGACCGTCGTGAATATCAATAAAAATGTCACGAGTGCCGAACAATGCAGAAGGATTTAACGAGTTGCAGAACTTGTTCTGCAACGAGTTAAATCCACTGCGTTGATCGATACGAGTGACATTTTTAGTGATATTCATGACGGCCAATTAGTTATGCATTTTATTATATAGATTTTCTACTCAAAAACCGAGATTTTAGATGCGGATTATTTTTTTCAAGTCAATACGCCAGTTATTTACTTGACGACGACATTGAAGAGACATTGTGACGTCGCTTCATTAAGACGTCATCCAGTGACTAGAAATCCTTTATT
>MJUU01070797.1:44794-67397 GCA_002080025.1 Modiolus philippinarum
ACAATATGACATTTATCTAACTGAGAAAACTCGATAAATCACCGCTATCTATATAATAATTAAAATTATGCAATGAAGGTATATGTAGTAAATGGACACGAGACAAAGTCTCTATAAATACATGGTAAAACAAATCAACAGAACAACGCTTTTATTGTTGTACTTCATCTTGGAGTCACCAACACGTTTAAAAGTATCAATTGTTTTGAGATACCTTTCCTATAAATGTTTTTCACTACATATGATCGAGGGAAAAAACAAAAAAGCGCTTACTGTTTCACAATTCATCGAATACGTTAGAAAATATCACTAGCACAAGATACTTATATATCAATATCCCGATGAAATTAGACAAAAAATGGATGTGCATTGGAAATACCTTAAACAGATAAGATATTGAACTCCAAAAACATTATGGTAGTAGAAAAAATAATTAAAAGAAAGGGAAGTAACTATGACCCAATAAAAGCAACATAATTACCAGATGTTCCGAAATGAAAAGATTAATCCTTGGTTTTTTAAGTATACTGAACAGTAAAAAAATACCTTTCTTGTTGTTCAGAATACTTATCCCTGTCAATCTGATCATTGTGTATTGGCATTTTATACAGAAAAATAAGTAACTATGACCCAACAAAAGCAACATAATTACCAGATGTTCCGAAATAAAAAGCATTCAACTCAATATATGCAACAGTCCTTATGAGTGGTTACTCATAGAAACACGCGTACAGCATAACAAAATAAACTGGGTACTCTATAACTTAGGGTATTTCATGTAATTTTGAACTCACGTGTGATATTTCTAATGTTTTTGGAATACACTCATTCCAAACACTTTTCTAAAGTTGTGGTCATGTCTTTCAATTGACCGCGGCTTTCCTTTTAAAATACTTGGGAGAAGTTCATCTCAGAGTAGATGATAATTCAGTGTTCAACATGAAAGCATGATTTTTTTTCTTTGGTTTCATTTTAATTGCTATATAATTGTGTGTTTACTTTCCTTTTATCGTAATGATTTCGAAGCGGATACGTTAAAATCTTGTATTTTACCTGTGCATTGTCAGGTTCTCGTCTGACACATAATAATAATGCAAAAACCCTTGCATTAGTCATGGTGGTATCTTAAATGATTGTTTCAGGTATTTCCAAACGCAAATCCGCATACTGAAACTATGTTTGGAACATAGCGCATTAAAATCAAAACCCTTAGGCTATATAAGAACTAAAGTTTAAGTAATGTTTAATCAGCTTGGATCATACTATTACACATGACTGATACCACTTAGTCTAACTTTTTCACCGTAACCCATCGGATTCTTGGTAAAATGGAAATGCTGGTTTTTAATACTTGGCCGATTATAATGTTGGGGACAACCAAACTAAGTCTAGTTTTTTTGTAAAAAAATAAGAATACCTTTAAGAGAAGAGTTATTGATTCCACCTCCATTTGCTTTCGATGTTGTCTGTGTCGAAGATGAAATTGTGGAGGTCTGTGAAGTTGTTGACTCAGTAGTAGAAGTAATAGTTTTTGGCGTTGTAGTTGTTGTTGTCATTGTAGTTTTTGGTGGTGGGGTCGTTGTTGTTGTTGATGGTGTCGTTGAAGTAGTCGTCGGTGGTGTCGTTGTTGTTGTTGTCGGTGGTGTCGTTGATGTAGTTGTCGTTGGTGGTGTCGTTGATGTCGTTGTCGTCAGTGGTGTCGTTGTCGTCGGTGGTGTCGTTGATGTAGTTGTTGGTGATGGCGTCGTCGTCGTCGTTGTAGTTGGTGATGGCGTTGTTGTCGTCGTCGTCGTTGTTGTTGTTGATGTTGTTGTCGTAGATGTAGTTGTTGTAGTTACTGGCTCTGGAAAAAGAATCACAAAATCAGTGAAGATATATGAAAATTATTGTTTCTTAGCTCCTTTGAACAATTTTTTATTTCAAGCTTGAACTGGCATTTAACGGGGTAGACCTGGCGTATGGGGAGATAACTCTGTTTTTCAGTTTCTTAGTACATAAATATATAAAAAGATTGGTAAGATTGAATTTTTTTCACACAGCAAATAAATATCCATTTTGTCATGAAACAAATGCCCTTTGCGAAATATTTGCATTAATCGCTTTATTGTTTTCCTGTAGTTCAGATTTTAAAGGAGAATGAGTTTTTTAAAAGCATTCGATATCCTTAGGTTTTATTTATTCCAACAGGGTAAAATATTTTTTCGCATGGATCATTTTTTCTTGGTCATCGATCATTTTAAAATGTATAAAATTGACAATTAATAACATTTTATCAATTTTCAATTATATTTTTGCATACTACTATTTTAAGTCATAAAAGCAGATGATGGAAAATGAAGGAAGGCTCTAGAGAGAACTGTCTCCTTCCAAAAGTTTTACGTCTTTTTATAAAAACTATTACATGGACTTTCAAATTGTTTGCTTATGTTCCATTAGCAAATTTTTCAAAACACAAGGTAAGCGTTTTTTTAATATCAAATTTTCTCATACTCATACTCCCTTTAACAAAATATGTGAAAAGCGTAATTGATAAAAGATTCAGTTTATTTTTCACCTACATTCTATATAATTTAAAAGAAAAATATGAATAAACTGATGTTTTAAACGGTTGAAAATATTAGTTCCAGTATAATCAATGAGGGAATATTGAGTATATACACATGAGACAAAGACCCTTCAAATCCATGGTAAAACAAGTAATGGAACAATTGTTCTTCTTGATCAGTATAACGTAAACACTTCAAGTTTGATTATCTCTGTGTTGAAATGTATTGCAACAAAATCGGAGCAAATATCATTGAAATATTTTTAAATTGAAACTAAACAAAGATATCGAATGTAGTTGTAATTTATTCCATTAAAATAATTACCCAAGACATTCAGTTGTATATCAACTGTACTCATTCTTGAGGAATCGCTCTGATGTACAGCGACACACCTGTACACACCACTGTCTTCGTCTTTAACTGAATCAATCTCAATGTCCTTTGTAGTTCTAATGTTTACATAAATCCCATTAATTAAACGTTGCCATGTAAATGAACATCCAGGATAGCAGGTAGCAGAACAGGTTACCGGACCAAATTTGTTACCTTTTGTTACATTCATCGTATTACCAGGTACAGATAACGATATATTCTCTGGGCCATCTGTCATACAGATAATTACAGTTGTAGAATTCAAATCATCACCAGTGACCAATAAGAACAAGTAAATATAATACCTCAAGGATAATTAAACAAAAATGCTTAATGTCATATTGCAATCAATTAGAGCTAGGTCTAATGATTCTACTTTTAGCCAAAATAACAAATACCATATTTTAAAACTGTAAATCAAATTTATGTTCAGTGCAGATCAAATCAAAACATTTAGAAATCCATGTACATTGTACCTAAATATTTTAAAAGTCGATAGAGAACAATTAAGCTTTACATTTTATAATCATCTATATTAAATTGAATCTTTGACAGACGTCTGTGTTTATAGTCAAGGAATTGTGCTTTAAATTGCTTTATCAGTAATATGTATGAATTTCCTTTTATCTACAGAGACTGATATTCTCAGTATCACCGGATTGGACACTATCACGAAATTATCGGGTCATTTTGAAGGCGTGACGTGTCGGTTGCTGTGCTGACGTCATGTTTCTTACTACTTGTCGTGTTCATACTCGTCATACATTGAATGAAGAATGCATATAAATTACTGAAATAAACAATAGATTAACTGTGCTAAAATAAAAATTTAAGCTAATTTCAATTCAATACAGAGTTTTATTTATTATTTTGTGAATTACCGATAAAAGTTATATATACAGGACATTCGGTTTTTAATACGGACTTTATCACGACGTAACGCATCAAACTCGCCCCAACGGGCTCACGTGATACTGGCCGTGATAAAATCCGTATCAAACAATGTCCTATACTCCATATATCCGGGGAGTTAATTCCACCAGGGTGTTCACCAGGAAAACATAAAATATTTGTTTCTAGCACCTACTTTATCCTCTGATTAAATTTCATCCACAATTGCTTTCCAAGAAGGCTTTCATTTACATCATACATCTGCCACTTGTGATTAAATAAACATGTTCGCCTCAATTACACCCTATACAATAAAGGGATTCATAATTTCAGATACTCACAATATGGGTCCAAGATTATAATATCACTTGAGTTCGATGACATTCTATTGTTGTTATCGATAGCTGTACAGGATACTGATCTCCCTTTATCAGATTTCCTAACAGGGTTAATATTAAAAACATCAGCATTGACTGTACTGTCTATGGACCAGCTGTAGCGCAGACTACCTGGAATGTATGATGGCCACCGTTGGGTTTTTGAACTGCACTTGAATGTGGCTTTACTTCCAACAAATGGATGGATTCCGGATGATGTTATATTTGGTGTCAGTGGCCGATCTAAAAAGTAAAACTTAGTACTCGTGTGAAGGAATGAAATAAACATTAAATAAAGGAAATGTGTCAAAAGGACACGGATGTCCCCGCCATACAGATACGTCGGCAAACGGGATGTAGATGAGTGACGGGCTTGAAAAGGGGAGACACGGCACAACTCATTATACCAAAGCTTCAGACCAAATATCAAATCATTCCTGCATACACAAGCTGAAAAATATTTGATGTAAATTTCGGACGTACGTACGGATAAGGGTAAAACTTAATGCCCCCGTCGCCTAACGGCGGGGGCATAAAAATATATTTATTTTCTATATGTATAAATTTGATCATTACCACTAGGATAATCGAACCAAACTTATTCTTTTTTTCTGATTTCATTGATTCGTGTTGCTCACAAATAGCCTTCTTAACCACAGGTATGTTACCCATAACTTGAAGTCAGCTTTATATATATGTGTGTGTCTTTATTTTTCTTTTCTGTGAGGTGCTATTACTATTTTTTGTTGTTTCCGATGTTGCCACTGTCCTTTGATTATTCTGTTAAGACTGACGGGTCCGTTCTCACTTACTCTATTGAAAATTTTCATTTCTCATCATTATTTTCTTTTGATACTTTTCGATGGTTTTTCTCGATTTTTTATTTTATTTTTAGGTTCCTTTCTAGACAGAGGATTACACTGTAAATCTAAATTTTTTGTTTATTTCCCATTATTATGTTTATTTCTTTTCAAAATACATGTATTTTTTAAAAACTTTTCTCTAATGATATGTCAAGTTTAAACCGGTTTCGATCCGTTAGATAAATTTTCTTTATTCAACGTATGTTGAATAAAGCCCCGTGCTATTTCCCGCCAAATCTATTCGGAATACAATTCTCGGTGTTTATCATTGATCATAAGAGAAAAAGATTAGACCACTTACCCCGATTATTACCATATTTTATCCCCTNGCAATTAAAATTTTAAAATTTAAATATCTCTAGTGGATAAAATATGGTAATGAACGGGATCTTGTGGTGTAATCTATATATCTGTCTTAAGGCCTGAAGATTTCTTTACGAAACTGCTCGCGATCGTTGCTGCAAAACAATTTAGTTTTAGACAGAATTTCTCCATTGACTAAGGAAAGACATACTGCCCCTTTGGTATCTAAATATTATTTAAAACACAGTAATATATTGTTAACGACAAGTAAAGAATAGAATGTTCAACTATTAAGTTCTACATAATTTATATACTGAGATTAAGGTCAGATTTCACCCTTCCTAGCCAAAGTGCAAACAAGAAATAAGCAACAATGATAAAATAGATAAGACAATTATGACAATGCAAACAGGAAATGACTTTCATGTCTATATTAAAATTTATTTTTATTTTTGTAGAAGTCCTTTGAAACCATTGAATGAAGAGCTTTTACAACATATGTATGACTAGAATAGGTAGTAAAGTATAATTTTTAACATGTGACATTTACGAAATCTGGAAAATATCTTCATTTTTTAAATATGTTTTCACGTTTATTAATGTTATTCATACCATCCTTAATATTTACATTTGTATTTCATATTTCGTATCGATTCATATTACAAATTTTTAAGTCCTTTATATTCCATAAATTCAACTTCAAACAAAGTTGTAAGAAATATAGAAAGTAATACCTGTTATCACTAGAAGTGCGCATCCATCAATATTCGTTACATTTGCATTTGCCATCGATTTATATAGGCCAACATCCTCATTCCCCGCCTGATTAAGTGTAAACTGTATCCGAAGCCCTGATTTAATCAATGATCTGTATTTTGAAGATCCAGTCTGGGCGGTACCTCCAGAAAATATAACAATGTTTTGCCCAGATGGCTTGTTGAAAACTACGTCAAATGTCGAACGATCAACAAGTGTTGCCCACGTAACATTAACTGTATTATCCTCCTCAACAAGTATGAGGTTATCTGCACAAATAGATAAATAAATAAATTGTAATAATGCTAAAAAGAGAATGTGCCTACGACAAAAAAGTTATTAAAATTATATGCATTCCCGTCTTCTCTTCTGTCGGATTAATACAGAATAAAATGCAGCCATTTTCTTTGTGTTACTTTTGACATTTGTTATGTTTGTCTACCTTTAGATATTTTCTCAACCACTTAATATGTTAAATTAAACTTTCAGTCCCACTATTTTGAGTTGCTACGCAAACAGAGGCATTGACATTTTTGTATCAGATTCTGGGTTAGAAATTTAAAAATGAAAATTTAATTTTGTTACCAATCAGGTATTATTCGTCAAACAAAAAAGTAATTTGAGGGCATATAATCTTCTCAAATTAATTTTGTCACTTTCCTTGACAGAAAGTGTTATAAATCATAAGAAAATAGTATGAAGAATGGCCTTTTCTACACGTGTTTGGATTTTTGACGAATATTTGGTAACGTGAATTGCAACGTGAATTATTGTTATTTGAATTATTAAAATCAAATTAACAAACGTTAAATATTAAGCTGGCTGCGATTGTTTTCCCTGTCTACAATGTGAGAGTACCTATTCCTAAAAATATTATATACCCTACTGAAAAATTACAAACAGTATAAAATATGTTCATTTATCAATGTGTAACAAAACTCTAAATTGATAGATCTATGTTCTCTTACCAGTTATCCAGAACAGCTCTTTAGTATACGCCGACCATCCATTCTTTGAATATCTAATACGTAGCTTGATTGTGTACTGGTGACATTCCGTCAGTTGACTAGTTGATAGTGTTTTAGATGATTCCGTAAAATATACAGCAGTAGTGTAGAATAAATTATTATTTTTATCATATAGTTCTATTTCAGTTTCTTGAATTGCCTCTGTTGTGTTTGGAAAACTCCATGTGGCAAAAACACTTGTACCAGTGACAGTCAGCTTTAAATCAGTTGGTGGTTCTAAAAATGAGTGTTTGAATGATATATTATATAATGCTGTGTTTTGTTTTGACTGTGCTAAAATACTAGTCGTGGTGATAGACAATAATGCAAGGTTAGAAGGGGAATGAATTCTTGTCTATCGAACTTGCTACTATTTTCCAAAGTCAATGTAAAACACAAAAACATTAATATAATTTTTGTACTGACTGTTTACTATTTTGAAAAGTTACATTGCCAAATTTAAACATGTTTCCCAGTATGAAAAATCAACATCAATACTATCATATTTTGTTCCTCTAGAATAGAGACTTTTGCAATTTTCTTAGGATATCAAAAATATATTTTCTTTTTGTTTATTCAGGAATTTTTAACTTAACGTTTACAAATCCCAAAACTTTCAACCCAAAAATAAAAATCTGCAATCGATTGTCTGATGCATTTAGTTGCAATGTGATAACAAATTATATCCTGTAGAAGTGAAATATCCACGTGAATCCTGCAATTTGATTGGTTAGCTTGACAGGGGATATGAGACCATGCTCTATATCCCTTCACCTGACGACTCAGGGGATATAAAACACAGACAGGGAATATGAACCCGTATTCCCTGTGAAGATTTCCGAATAACATATCTTTTGTGTTTTTTGATTATTTAAAACGTGGTTGCAATGACATTGGCGTTTTATTCTATATCAGTGAGATTTTAAACAATTGGGCTTTAAATGGTCAATCATAAGGTCTGTATACTTAGCAATTATTATTTTTACCTATATATGTACATGTTTTATTGTCCGATTCCATGTAGAAACTATCTGGACACATGCACTGGAACGATGTACTTGTAGACGTGAAAACAGGCGGCAGAGGATAACATATATGGCTGCATCCACCATTATTTGTACCGCAAAGGTTGTCACCTGGCATTTATATTTATATATCTATTATCAATATTATTATTATGAACATGATAAAAACAAATCACAAAATAACGAAGTCACTGTAAATTCTAGTTTCTTCATATATTCCCTCGCAAAATGTTAAGTCTTTGTCAGGACCGATAAAGTACTAAACTTGTAAGCATATTACTACAACTAATATATTTTATACTGGGTAGCTAAATTGTGTACAATACTCTTAAAGTATGAATTAAATACATGAATGTTGTGTTTTTAAATTTTGGATATCATGTCAGAAATGTAGGACTACTTGAGGTATATTTCGATATTCGGTTGTCTGCTGTTTTGATTATATTTCCAAAGGGGCAGTTACAAACTGGAAAAAAGCTATTCTAATATTCCTTTTTACGTGATATTACTTCCTTTTGTCTATTTGCCTTTTTGTGATGGCCTTTTTTTTCATAAGATGTTTCCAAGCTACAAGTGGAATAGTAATTGGTTTGGAAAAGATTTTCAAATACAATTAAAAAAATAATACAAGTTGCAATAAAATTCGTTTCTTTTTCAACGAGATTAACATTTTTATTATTCCTAGTTTCACACAAAGTTATTGAATTTAAATCAACGGTATACTTCTCTGTGTCCAAAGTTAGTTAACATACCATCGATCTGCGAATCCTTTCCAAACATCTGTATTCCCATTGGTGACAAAACATAATTTGCAAATACAAGAAACTCTCGTCCAGTGTATTTGTTAACTCTACATATACTTTTGTATTGCCAGTTAGACCAATAAATGTAGTTGTTAACAACCACTAGATCAAATGGTTTTCGCATATTCTCATAGTCCTTTAACAACGTGTATGTTGCGGTACCATCAAACTTAGTGGTTTTAATTTGATTTAGGTATCCATCTATCCAATATAGTCTTCTACCAACATAGTCTTGAACAAAATTAAAGATAGGGGTATAAGTACGAGTTATGATAGTTGCAATTTTAAGTCTCGGCTGTCATTATTTACATGTTTATAATTCGTCTACATATCAAGTAACGTTGTAAGAAATTATGCAAAATATACACACACAAAAAATACTGCATATTAGAGTTTAGGTAAATCTGTAAAATTAAAGTACGTTCATTTTCATTTCTTATCGTTTTAATGTTCAAAAAGATGGTCTGCACTCCCTGATTTGTCACTTTGTAAGAGTTCTCTTTCTTTAATTGGGGCAAACAGAAATATACAAAACTTCAAAGTAAGTGTTTTATTCACACAACTTTTAGCGGTTAGTTTTATTGATGAAAGAACCTCAAGAATCATCTCTTATAAAAAAAAATATGTTGTACTATCATTAATTTTACCTAAGAACCATGGAATCAGTTGCCTGTCACTGACGACAGTATTTGAATATCTTCATAGAATAAATCGGCAAACGAATACCGAAGCAAGAACGAGGAAAGGGGGAAATTCTAAAATCATAAATCCAAAATCACGGCAATTCACAGCAACACGAGTTGAGACAATATGACAAAGACAAAAAAAAACAAAAATGAACAAGAACGCCACAAAACTAAAGCACAAGTAGACTAAAACGGTGTGAGCCCCTATAAAAACTGAGGTATCATCGGGTGCTCCGGAAAGGTAAGCATGATCTGCTCTACGCATGGCACCCGTCACACTACCAGTGAAAAGTCCGGTTTTGTCACAGTCGGTGTTAGTCAGTCCGGTAACAAACTCTGGACCTACCCAAAGATATCTGTTCTCATTTGTGAAACAGAAACATTGTTATGGTCTGTCAAATCGTGGTGACGATCGTAAATT
This sequence comes from Modiolus philippinarum, assembly GCA_002080025.1. Taxonomy (NCBI): domain Eukaryota; kingdom Metazoa; phylum Mollusca; class Bivalvia; order Mytilida; family Modiolidae; genus Modiolus; species Modiolus philippinarum. The sequence continues at coordinate 54,845 of MJUU01070797.1, forward strand.
TTCTGTAGTGATAATTGCAACAGTGACTGAACATACCCTTGATGTATAAGTTTTTGAGACAGTAATTTCGCTCTGTTGACAAAATCGCTGTACAAACTACAGGCACGGCAATAGCAAAGAGTTGTGAAATGTACACGCCGGCTGTGGAGAAGTGGGAATATTACTGCTCAAAAAACGGAAAGTTCACTATTGGAAAGTCGAAATCATCACGCTTATCGTAAAGTTTTATTTTCAGACGCCCAGAGTATAGGTCCAAGTATGATGATGATGATGGTGTATCAGTGGTCTCTTTAATTTCGAGTTCATTTGGGTATATAAGATGAAGGTAAGCCTTAAATTGAGGATTGTTCATTGAAAGAATATCATCTATATAACGGAAACTGAAATTAAAGCCTTTGGCTAGCTTATTGTTTTTTTTTCTGAAGTAGCCCTTGTATGAACCTGGCTTCATACAAATAAAGAAACAAATCTGCTAAAAGTGGCACAAAATTAGTCCCCATGGGTATCCCTATTGTCTGCTGGAAAACTTGTCCTCCAAATTCTACAAATATGTTATCAATCAAGAATTCCAGCATTGCAATGACATCCTCCTCAGTATACTTTTTGTGTGAATCAGTGAGATGTTTAACAAAGTAGGTCCCATCTTTACCTATCACTAAATATGAATATCTTCTTTCACCCTTTTTAGTACAGAAAGACTGNCACTGTTGCAGTGGTTGAGTTCATTTGAAGATAGATATTCTAATAAGTCTTTGAGTTTTTAAGAATCCACAATTGATTCACTCCACTTGTTGAGTATACTGTATCACTATATATCTTGAGACCATCTTTGACTGCAGTAGGTATTGAAGTGAGGATTTTAAAAAGGGGTTCTGTTGTGCATTTAGTAGACCCAGCAATGTATCTCTGTTTGTAAGGGCATTTATGTAATTTAGGTATCCAGTAGATACAAGGCAGGTTATAGTTCTCTTCACTCAAACTGATACCAAAGGAGGACAAAACTGATTTGTGATTGTTTAGTATGTCCTTCCTCTGTATGGTAGAGAGTTTGTATGTGGGGTTGCCGAATGAATTGTCAATGTCCATCTCCTTCATTAACCAATTTAGTGTCTTTTGCAGATAAATGTGATGTTGTTTTGGGCCTTTAGAAATGATTCAAAATATTTTTCCAACTGTTTCTGCAAATGTTGGCAACTTTGATTTTCTAAGAACTAATTCAGTTTTTAAGTAGTAAGTCTTGAACTTACTATGAAGTATGAGCAAAGCTCATTGTTGAAGGCCTCATGGTGACTTCAAGATGAAGAACAACAATAACAGCGTTGTTCCATTGGTTTGTTTTACCGTGTACTTGTAGAGACTTTGTCTCGTGTACATTTACTCCATATCCCTTGATTACTTATTGACATCAGAAATTGACATCAGAAAAATTTCTGTTTTCCTTAGAGCTCAGTACAACAGGGAATGGGGAATCAATAAATATCCATACCGGCATCAGTCTAAAAGCCCTAATTAGGGAGTGCAGAATATGAATTATTGATATTGTCTATAAAGTTTACTTCAACCATGATAATTTCGTGGACAATGTAACTGACTATCAAACTGAATAACATCACAGATAAGTAAAAACTAAGGAAAAAATTAAAAAATTATTTCTCCAGATTTTCTTTATATTTTGGGTCGGATTTTAATGAATGAACCAAATGATAATTTCAGAAGATGAAAATTACGTATACTGTGGAAGTACTATTGTTAGTGGGGTTCCAATTTTCGTGAATTTCGTGGTTTTCCTAAACCACGAAATTAAGTTCCCAACGAAATGCAATTTTATCCTTAAGTTTTAATGCATAGAAATCGGAACCACAAATTTATATACCCACGAAATAGTGATATAAAGGAAAACCACGAAAATTGATGTCCACGAATAAAAGTAAATCCACAGCGTAAATATAATATATATATATATATAGTTCAGAAAATTGTTCCCCATTTTCACGGTTGACACTGAAAATATGTTTTATGTAGAATATTCTCTTATATCTATGTACAAAAGAGATGAATATATGTTTTTCTAACTTTAAACGTGGTCTTGTTTGAAGGTTAGAGAAGTAGCATGAACCACGGATTTTTATTTGTTTTGTCTTAGGGTTAAAAATGACATTCACTAATCAGTCACCAAAAAGATCTTTCATAACAATATTTTTACTTAGTGCTGGGATAAACATTTCACTGACTTACGACTTGTCAAAGGTACTTGCTGTTGAATTGATTCCTGACAATGTAGCCATAAAACCAGTTTGGCCCATCATTTCTTTTAAAATACCTGTACCAATACCAAGCCACGACCATTGCAATTGACAATTTTGCTGGTGGATTCCCCCGATTTGTCTTTTTGTGTCATGGACTTCGGCTCTTGACCGGTAATTTTGTTATTACCCCCATTTTCACTCTTCAAAACAACGAAAATTGGTATCCGCCAAATTTTCGACTTTCAGAAACCACAAAATTAACCACCCGTGAATATTAATACATATATGTTTTCTGTGAGCTCTTTTTATTTCAGGTAACAGTATTCCAATGTTACCAAGAACGGTTCTTATATCAAAACAACGACAGTAGAATACCGAAGGAACAAAGCACATGATAACATAAATCGTAGTCTAGAGACAAGGCAAAATCAGGGATGACACCAAAACTACACTGTACCATTTTAACAATCCTTCAAAATGATGTCGATTTAAATGCTTCTTGGCTAATACTGTATAAGTATAAAAAAGTGTTGTATAGCGATATACTAAAATATCATAATCCATTTAAAAGATACAGCTCTGACAAGTTCACTTGAACAACGTTACAAGTGAGTCTGGGTGTAAAGACTGTTTTAGCCTGTCCTACTAATTACGTAATGCATACAACAACCTGGACATGATATATATAGAATCCACAACTTCATCGAGTGAGAAACGACATTTCTACACTAGAGAAAATTAAATTTTCAAAGTTTTAAACGCGAGGCTTGCCGAGCGTTCAAAACATTTGAAAATCTAACTATCGACAGTGTAGAAATGTCTTTCCTCACGAGATACGGTTGTGGATTTTCTAATGATTTTAAGAAGATTTTCTAATGATTTTAAGAAGATATTGACAAAAGAATGAACCTTTTTCTGACAATCTGAAAGAGATGTGTTCTTTGAGCATGACGACATCAGGATTGGTTGCCCTTTTTCATGGCATCACAATGGTAAAGTCGGAAAACGCCAAACATATTTGACGACATATTTGAATCTTAACCAATGAAGTATCGAGAACACTTTATGCACATGCTGGTTAACATTTTGATCTCCTATGACTTGAAATTGACGAAAACAGCATAAAAATTAGAGAGGTCCAATTAACATTGAAATGATATGGAATAAATTCACATGAGACAAAGTCTCTAAAGATACAAGCAATGGATAACAAAATACCGATGTTGCTGTAAATTTAATTTCTGCAGATGGCAATTTCTATTTCGACAAGTTGTGTCTCTTCAATGCAGATAAAATAAAAAAAATAGAACTCTAGTTATCAAAAGATGTACTGAAGCTGAGAGAGAACATATGACGAAAAGAATCTCAATTAAAATCCAAAATCAGCTAAGTACAAAGCTTCAAACAACGCTTTTATTGTTGTTCCTCATCTTGAAGATCCCATGAGGACTTCAACAATGATCATTGATCATACCTGACAGTAAGTTCAATATGGCGGCTAGCATCGGCTTTAATTGAATTCACATAGTCAGAGTCGTAGCCAGAATCAAGTAAAGTGCGATAGTTAAGATTCGATGACTCGGTTCTAGATCGTGTGCAATGTAAACACTTCAAAATATTTTACAGTTAAATATTTTCCCCTTAAATGCCTTCTCTTTTCACACTTTCTTTATTAGACGAGAAACCAACACTTCTAATTTTTGCTAAATAAGTTTGCTATATCTTACAAAAACGAATACATCTGATAATATCTTTCAGATTGGACACCTCAATCATCTGAAACCATTCGTGCTTAAAAAAAAACAAAACAAAAATTAGGTTATTCAAGCTAAAAGGGTGGGGGGGGGGGGGGNAACAAGATTACCGAACAGAGTGACCGAAGTCCTTGAGACACAAAGCCAAATCAACTGGAAACCACCGGTTGATATCGTTTGCAAGATATAAGTGGTTTTAAAATGTGGCTGGAAACCGTACTGTATAGATCGAACGTAACCAATTTTTTCCGCGAATGAATGCGTCAAAATCAATTGGGTTTAATAACATTTTGTCAAAATGCCCCGACTGATGCATAAAAGGAAATTAAGGGAAAATATTAGGGGTCTATTGGCAAATTTCTATGATACTGTTACTGTGCTTAACAAAAATGCTTTTACCTCTTCCAATCGGTATTGTGCAACGAATCTACCAAATTGGTAACACAATTGGGATGAAAGAGGAATAGAATTGCTTAACCAATCTTACAGTTTTTTAAATCAATTGTTGCTATCAAAACTGTAAAATTGGTGGAACAATTTTAAAAGTTGATACTCACCTCTGGATATCTTCTAAAACTTCATTGTCAATTTATTAAAGAAAACTGCCCTTGTATTCCATAGGAAAGGGAAATTTTTATCTTTACTTTTACTGATACATGTATTCTACATCACCTCTAATTAACTTTGATATGAACACAAATATAATCTCATGATATCATTGCTGACACGTCTCCATATTCTTTATCTGAATTTTAATTATGATGCTCGTTTTGTGGAAGAAAATGTAAAACCACTCTTTTTTTATTATGGCAGATAATTATATATTATTTATGACCCCCCTTAGTTATTTTTCCATTTTTCCATATTTACCAAAAAATGATACATAATTTCATTGAATGATCATATATATCAAGCACCCCCCACCCCAAAAAAAAAATATTGTTAATTCCAAATAGAATGTAAAACCAAATATTCATCATTTTCAACTTTTTTTGCAATTCTTGAAAACGGCCTGAAATTTTGGCGGGAAACGGAACTTCTCCAGATTTTCCATTCATTTTGCATTAAGATAATCAACCTTTAAAATGCGATGAGGGAATATCAAGAATTTCATCAAACTTTGTCAGAAGTCTATTGACGATGTATACTATCATATTTTGAAAGGAAAAGTTGGGGTCAGTGTGCAAAATTTTCTAATGCATCACAATGGATAAAATAAGACAATTCCGAATGTCAGAGACGTTTCAAAAACCTGAGAAGTGACCATCTTTAACTATGATGTGTAATCGTATAATTCTACATTCATAATTGAATCAGTACCAATTGTCATTCCGTTTGGCCATTTTATATCATCTTGAACAAGTATTCGTCTATCCCCTCCATCCATCCTACACCTCTCTATTCTAGGTTGATTGCCCCAGTCGGAGAAAAAGAGCCACCTGAAATAATCAATTTGTTTTGAAGTCACTGTGTAAGTCTCATTGACACATAAATGAAATGAGGAACAATTATGGACATCATTTGCCATGGTGTTCAGTGTATTGATTTGGAACACCTGATAATACTTCTGATTTTTATGGAGATTCGCAGTGCTAAAACTTCATTTATGAGGCTTAATTGTTTGTCTTTATAATTTTGTTTTATTTTTGCTTGTCATGTGGTCATCATTTGTGTTGGATTTATGATTATGATTTTATATTTTCCCTGTTCTACTGTTTTGATTCGATATTTGCTTATCTATGTATTTTGAAATAGTAACGATACAAAAATATCAAATCTCTCTTATTGATTCATTACGGGAGAGCTAGCAGACTTTCTCATTAAGCATAATTATTTTCGTGACTGCCTTATGAATCAAGGCCTCAAAACGAATTCCGTCTCATAAGATCTTAAAGTTCTTTAATAGATATCAGTCCTTTTGAAGTTTTGGTCCAAACCGTAATTCAAGATTCATTTTGTTCTTACTACTGGAAATAACCACTTCTTTTCATTCTCTACGAACTTGCTGATGAGTTGCTACCGGACACTACCGTAATGTAAGGACAGATTAGGCGCTATAAAACCAATCTAACCCACCATTTCTTCCGGCCAGGACCATGGCAGTTGATGTGATAATTTCCAAGTGGTTTTGCTTCTGCTTTATCATATTGTCATTTGGATTTCGGCATTTGAGATTGTGTGCGGTAATATGTTATTAACTTCATTATGGTAACGAAAAAAACAAGCATCTGCGATATCGTGCCTTTTTGATAAACTCAGTTTCAGCACTAACTAACGGTTGCGTCCCTGGGTGGTGGATAGGGGGAATTATCTGTCTCTGCGGGTAGTCAGTTCAGAATACGGAAAGCATTACCGGGAACCATTGTATTAGAACAATATGGCGAAACACCAATTTCTATGCAGCATAAAGATCCTTTCTTTATTTTCCTAAGGAGAACACTGTTATTTTATTACATTTGAAAAAACGAATTAGACATGCTCCAGCTTTCATTGCCTTTAGTTACTAGCTGGAAATAACATCAAAATATATAATACATTTCAACTCTAGAAATATTAACAGGTAGGGTTAAAACCATCGATTCTATTCGGGTTTTTTTGCACCAAGCGCCGTCGAAGAAACCAAACATTCATATAAGCCTTATGCTGTCTACTTCAGTTTTTATGCTGTTTTACGTCTCATTTTTCACTAGCATTTTTTCATGAATAGATAGACATATAACTAAATACCGAAGTTACATGTCATGATATGTTTATTTTACATCGCCAGCACTGTTGGAACAATTTTGTCATGATATTTCAATATTGTTTTCCAAAGAAAAATTTGAATGCAAAGTTTGTTTTTCCTCTATAACCGGATTTGACTTTACTACCGGAGTTGACATGAACAACACGGCGGGTATCTTATAAGAAGCAGGAGATGCTTACTCTACCGGTACACCTGATCTCACTCAAGGTTTCAATTGGGTCAGTATTGTTCATTTGTACGTGTGTCCTCATTTTTCTTTTTTTGTCTTGTACTCAAGTGGTGTCCTTGTTTCTTTGTGTTTTCGATGTTGTCATTGTCCATGGATTGTTCTATCTTTTGACTGACGGTTCGGTTCTCACTTACTGTACTGCACCATAAAAACGTCCAGATTTGTAATAAAACATCAAAGATAGAGAGTACTTACCCGGTTTGAGGATCTACAACAATAGCCCTTGGTTCATCGAGGTTGTCGCCCTTTAAAATAGTTCGCTTAAAGCTTCCGTCGAGGCTTGCCATTTGGATATGATTGTGTCCGGTATCTGTCCAAAATATCTTGTTGTAGATCCAGTCCACTGCAATTCCATCAGGAACATCAACAGTTTCCGAAACAATTACTTCAGATGCTCCTGACACAGAATCTTTGCTTACTGAACTCCTTTATTTGAAAAAAAGATAGATTCATATCACTTTTACGGGATTATAGTTTAATATAGCACCTGATGCTTTTCTGTTTTCTGAGAGTTCAAGGTGTTAGTAATTTAGTGTTTTGTCGATGTGTGGTGTGTTTAGTCTTCCGTCTTCTGGTGTTCTTGCTTTTGCCTTATCGCTTGACTTTGATTTATGTAATTGTGTGCTTTGTTCCTTCGATATTCTACTGCCGTTATTTTTGGCCTGTGATCTATAAGATATTTAAAAATGTAATCAGTGAAGAAGTATTTATTAGATACTTCCCATAGTATGTAATCATACACATTTACGTCAGAGTTGAATCAATGAACAATATAACACACGGTCTGTACTGTGCTTAATAAAAAGTAAGATCATTATGTGAAATAGTATTCCTAAACTTATATGAAAGATAAATACAAAATTTCAAATTAATCGCAAAACAATAGTGGAAGACGACCGAACTACCGAAATGCAGCAAAACTTGTTGAATTGGTGAAATAAATAAAAAATAACACAACTACTAGTATATAAAATGTGTATTACATGTTGTGGCATTTGAAGATGTCAAACCATTCAGGGTTAGGAAAACTAAATACCGAAGTCATTGTGAATTTACTTTCTGCATAAATATATCTTAAAGTTTCGGAACATATGCAAAAGTAGGTTTTTAGAGCTCGCTCACTTTGAAATTTATATTTTCTAAAATATATGAAGGAAGAACGAGTGTCAGAAATTAGTATTTAGAATAAAAATTCTGACTTTTTGTTTGTAGAGCGCTGTTTATAGAACAATTTAAGAAAAAAATTTTGAAAATCCAAGGAAACATTTTTTAGATATAAGACGTCACAATTTTGGCGGGAAACAGTTCTCTCTAGAGTTTTCCTTTAATTTGCATAAGATGTTTATAGGCCTTTAAATATATGAAAATATAATTGGAAGTTGATTTCATACATTTTGAGGTGACCTGTGACCAAGAAAATATGATCCATGTGCAAAAAATTTTAACACTGTTTGAATGGATAACCCAAGGATATCGAATGCTTCTGAAATCTGACGCCCATACTCCCTTAAAAAACAGCTGGTAACCTAAGTTTCTTTTCTTAAATTCTTTTGAAAGCATTTCAGATTGTGAAATCCATAGTTTTTAAAAAACAGAAAAAAATCGGTTTTCTCTTATATTCATTAGAAAATGTTTCTTTTTTGCCTTTAGTTATTGAAAATAACCAAGCATGAGAACCCAATTTCTGTTGAATTTTTCTTATCTATTCTTCTTGAAAGATTGGAGAAATAAGTCGCTTAGAATTTAGCACCCTGAGCCAGTTAATTAGATTTCTAGTTTTATACTTTATATTGGTATCCTGTATTTGTCCTATAATTCAGAATAAAATATTTTGTGACATAAATCAAAGTCCAAAGATATAAAGACTAGGAAAACATGAAATGGAAAACAGATGTTAAGTTTCATGTAAAGTACCTCATTATCTTCTTTTCTACTACGTCTGTCCAATAAACATATCCCTTTTTGTAATGTATATCAAGATCTACTGCGTTAGTCAGGCCATCTGCTATAACCTCCGTAACACTGGTGTCTACGTCAATTCTTTCAATAGTTTTCAGGTTTGCAAATGTCAACCAGTTACCATGTCCTTTCATAAATCAAAGAAAAACACTTACATAATTCTTTACAATTATAGTATATCATATATATTACATACAATCGTAATATACAGACTCAGTCTCAGTCTTGGAAACTGGAAAACTTATCAATTTGTAAGATAAGAGTACGGTTTTCACGCACATCAAAAGTTGAAACATATTTTCGTGATAGCCAAATTAAGAAGAACCAAAAAGTGGTTTTTGTCTTTAGTGTAACAAGATTAAGAAATGTTACTTAATGGACAAGAGAATTTTCGTCGTTATCCAAATCCAATAGAATAAAACATTGATAAGTACTTTACCAGTATTATTGCAAGTTTTCCCGTCACTGTGAAGCTGAAACCCATCGGCACATTCACATCTTATGGTGGATTGTGGTGTGGGCAAACACAGTTGCTCACAGCCTCCATTGTTTGAGGAACAAAGATTTACCCCTATATTAACGATAAAGTAGATTAACTAAAGAAACATATCTGTTGAATGTAGCTTTAAACATTACATTTTCACCTTTTATCCACTATCATAACTAGGCTCTCCAATCGGTTTTAAACACCACAGTTTCGAGAGATGATAAATGACAAGGGGGCAGTAAGAATGTGATTAGAAACATATAATAATGTTTTCAGACTCTCAAAATCTTGAGGGAAAATTGGTCCAGTGGTAATGGACAAGAAAAGTCATAGAATTGGTAGCTTTCATTCATGGAACATTCACCTTATTTGCCCTGATATTGCCTACAAAGAAAATCTATATTACAAAATATGTAAATTTATTTGAAAATTTACAAAAACATGATAACAGTAAACATCTACAATGGCCAGGAACTACAATCACATGCCACAATTTACAAGCGAACTGCACAAGAAAAACAATAATGAAAACAAGAGACAAACATAAATAATGATAGGAACTCGAGATAGTCGGACTTGGTACCGGCACTAGTAAAATCCAGTGGTAGGGTTAAACCGGTTTATGGGTACCCAAACCTTCCCTTTCTTTATTCCGTTTCCCTATAGTATAATAAACATGCGAATAAAAGCCAATACAGGTAGACTACAAACTCAATTACCACTATCTTGGAAAAGAAAAGCACATGTCAAATCGTAATTTAGAAAGATGTGTCAAAGAACTGCCGGCTAGCTCAAAGAATCTAGTCAGCTGGTAAAACACTGTCGCACTACGGAAGAAAAACCAAACTCAAAACTCCCTGAAGGGTTTGGTAAAGAGTCGTCATGTATTTCAATAGACATGGGCAGTATCAGTGAGAGGCCAGTATATATGTAAAGTCTTAAGGTCACTGGAATCCAAAGCCAATTTAACGGATTTGTTCAGAATATATCGTCGATATCCACTATTACGTAAAGAATGTAAGTTAGATGAGAGGTTACTCCTTGAAACACGTGTACAGCATAACGAAATTTACTATTTTGTATGCAACTTCGGTATTTTTTGTATATTACGTCCCAGTTTTTCTGGATTATTTATCAGTTTCGACATTTTTTAACAACATTTCCGTAAATTTGATGAGAAATGTCCTCTGTAATTAGCTATTTGCGAGTCAAGTCATATCTAGATATCAAATGTTCATATCTTCTGAAAAACTTTCTAAAAGTATTTGATAATTTATGAAATCTGTAACCTTGCTGTGAAAGTTTGGATGTGAGAGGAGTAAGGTTACGCTCATTAAAATCGTCAATGGTAGAACAGATGCGAGCGAATCGTATAAGTTGAGATATATACACCCCGTGGGATGGAGCTAGGGGAACGCGTCACCGTCAAGAAAGGGGAATTAGTAGTAGTAAAATCAAAATCATCCCTTTTATCATAAATTTTAGTTATATTTTACCTGCGTCAATGATGATATTTTAATTCAGAAAAGGGCAGTATTTAGATTCATTGTTTGCTTTATTAAGTTTCAGTTGTTGTGGGTAAATGATGTCGACATAAGCTAAAAACTGGGGATTGTCAATAATAAGGATATCGTCAATGTACCTGCTATTATCATTAAAAATAGAAATTAGTTTATCACTGTTTGGTAAAGTTCCATTTTGTAGTTTTTCATGAAGTCCAGTTCGAAACAGAACATACAAAGATCTGCAATGAGAGGTGCACAATTAGAACCAATAGGGATTCCAATGACCTGATGATAAACAATGGTGCAAAAAAGAACATGAATGTTGTCTAGCAAGAGATTCAGTGCCTTAATCATATCATCACATGTCCAGGAGCAATAATTGTTGTAAATAATATTGGAGAAGAATCCTTGCTTTTTGTTACAGCAAATTAACTGAAGACCAAAAAATTTAAAGGACCATTTAGTGTGTGTAACAGTATGTAACGTTTGAAAGTGCCATTAATCACAGTAACTTCGTTATTTAGTTATTTGGTACCCATCTTTGTCCATGGCTATCAGGCAATACTTTTTTCTCGGAAATAGATTTACAATATGATCATCTAAAACAACTCAGGTTAAAAATATTATGAAATATCGTTATTATTTTGTGACACAAAATGTAAAATACATATTAAGTAAATACGAAGTTACCGTAAATTTCATTCCAACAGATAGCTATTTCGACAACTTATGTCTCTTCAATGGAAACATGATTAGTCCAATGACATACACATATTTATTTTTCCTCTAATAGCCGTTTCCCACTTATTTCATGCATTCCTGTAGTGTGGAGTCCGTAAAAAATTCCACGAGAGAGAGAGAGAGAGAGAGAGAGAGAGAGAGAGAGATGTATGCTCTATATACATTTCATTTATGTTGTACTTGTTCTTGAGAGAATTTCTCATAAGGAAGCACTATCAAACTTTCAAATTTTGGCATTTTTTATTTTTTGTAATTTCAAATTGTTATTCTGACCACCTGCTTACTGTACCCACATCTCATGATTTTATTATGCCAAGTTATCTTACCATTGACTCCATGAATGCCCTGTGGTTGTTTAAATGTTGCGATCGTCTTCCAGAAGTCTTTTTGTCGGACAACGGATGACAGCGATTGTAAGAACTTAAGACTTTAAAATGAAGAACAACAATAAAAGCGTTGTTCCATTGCTTAGTTATACCATGTATTTGTGGCGACTTAATCTCATTTGCATTTACTCCATGTTCCTGCATTGTAAATGCTAGATTAAAATGCCGCTTTACCAACTTCCAAATGTTTTGTTGAAATTAGAGCATGATGAAATCAAAAGCGAGGTTGACTTCCAATCTTGTTATCATCCAATATATATTAATTAAGTATAAAAATTTAAAAGTAAATAAATGTAAGTACCAGAGGGCTGGTTTTCCTGGCTATAGATTTTAATTCCTACAGGTTGGCTTAGATTAGTTTTCACTGTTTGAAAATTTGAACCTGTCAGTTTGTCGACTCTGTAGATGGAATTATTAGAAAACGATGTCCAGTAAATCCAGTCTTGAAATACAATAAGACCCCATGTAAATGGCATGTAAGCCGCTGATGTGGTGAGTAA
>MJUU01070797.1:67811-80877 GCA_002080025.1 Modiolus philippinarum
CATCACCAATATCTTGAACTGTATTTTAAGTCTGATCATGTTCAATTATATTTCTTTGTTGGGCTTTTTTGACAAAAACGTTCTTGCTAAGGACCACTTTCGATACAAGTTTTGAAGTTGAGACATCATTTTGTAAATGGCAGTCAACACCAATTTTCAACACCATATTTTTAAGTTACGACATCAATATCTATTTTGAAACCAAATTTCATTGAAATCAGACCATGTTGAATTTTCCCGCCTTTTTTGTGGCCATTTTGAAAATGGCGCTCAGCAAACAATTTTCAAATCCGGTTTTGAAGTCCCAACATCAATATCTATTTGGAAACCAAATTTCCTTGAAATCAGACAATGTTGAATTTTCCCGCCTTTTTGGCAGCCATTCTGAAAATGGCTGTAAGCGAACAAATTTTAACATTAGTTTTCAAGTTGCGACATCAATAACTATTTGGAAACCAAATTTCATTGAAATTTGACAATGTTGAATTTTCCCGCCTTTTTGTCGTCCATTTGGAACATGGCAGTCAACAAACAATTTTTAACGTCCGTTTTGAAGTGTCAACATCAACATCTATTTTGAAACCGAATTTCATTGAAATCGGACAATGTTGAATTTTCCCGCCTTTTTTGGCGGTCATTTTGAAAATTGCGATCAACGAACACTTTTCAACACCGGTTTTGAAGTCGCTACATCAATATTTATTTGGAAACTAAATTTCATTTAAATCGAACAATGTTGAATTTTCCCGCCTTTTTTGGCGGCCATTTTGAAAATGACGGTCAACAAACAATTTTAAACACCAGTTTTGAAATCCACACAGCATGGCAAACATTTTATCAAATTACACTTAAGGGAGTACGAGCCTCAGATTTCAGAAGCATTCTATATCCTCGGGTTTTATCCATTCAAACAGTGCTAAAAAATTTTGCACATGGATCACATTTTCTTGGTCATGAGTCACTTTAAAGTACATAAAATAGACTGCGTATAAAATTTAATCATCTTCCAATTATAATTTCATATATTTAAAGGCCTATAAACATCTTATGCAAATTGAAGGAAACCCTAGAGAGATCTCTTTCCTGCCAAAATTTTGACGTCTTATATCTAAAAAATTCCTACATTGATTTTCAAAACTTTTTGCTCAAGTTGTTCCATTAGAAGTGCTCTTCGAAACAAAAGGTCAGAATTTTAATTCTAATTACAAAATTTCTGACACTCGTACTCCCTTAACCTTCATCTTCTATAGTTTTGGAAATAAAAGACGAAAAATATGAAAATTTTGAAAATTCCGTCAAAAAAGGGTAATAACTCCTACAACGGTTTTTGAATTTTCTAGAAAATTTCAGGGTTTGTAGATCTTGGTTGAACCTATTTGCAATATACACTTGAATCTCTATCTCTTACACTTTTTGAAATAAAAAATAAAAATGCACAAATTTTGAAAATTTGACGGAAAAGGGGCAATAACTACAAGACGGGTTTTCGGATTTTCTTCAAAATTGCAGGGTAGGTAAATCTTGCTATGCTGATTACTTTAACCTCATGTCAGATTTTTGATATCTGTAACGGTTTTTGAGTTATTTGCAAAATCCAGCAATTTACCCCTATGTTCTATTTTTAGTAACAGCAGCCATGATGTTTGGTCTTCGGACTAGTCGAACATAATTGTGAAAGTGCATACCCTGGTAATGCTTCAGGCCAAGTTTGGTTACAGTTGGATCAACGGTTTCAGAGGAGAAGATTTTTGAAATTGTTGACGGACGGACGGACGACAGACGGACGACGGACGCAAAGTGATGGCAAAAGCTCACATGGCCTTTTTGGCCAGGTGAGCTAAAATGTGGCTGTATATTACTGAACAGTAACAAAATTCTAATTTTCATAGTGATATGTTTGTAATTAAGAATATTTTGATTTAGATATCTTTTGTTTCAATTTTTGTTTAAAAACATTTTGCAATAAGGATACCATTATGATTTTGGAAGTAGGTTACATGCTTTATTTACAAAATGGCACCCATTACTTGTGTTTGAAGTAAAATAGAAAGTAGAATAAAGGGCTACGCCGAGCGCAGCATGATACGACCGCAGCATGTCGACCAATGAAATTTGAACAAGTGTAAACTAGAATGAATGTGGACACAGTAATTTGCTTGACACATAAACTAACTGGGCACAAAGTAGTGAAAATAAAAATTAGCCCTTTTAATCCCTTATTACTAGGATATTGTAAGAGCTAAGAAATTCTGTTGAAAGAAAAACTCAGGTTGAAATCAAATGAAAAATAAAGATTTCACATATTTTGAAATATTGCAATTTGGCCCCTTTGACCCATTATAGCTTGGGAACGGAAGAGCAACGTACAATATACTGCCATATTACTAAAAGCTTAAAATGAGAACAATCCAAAGTATAAATCCCATCAAAATCTAATGAAAAATAAAGATCTCATATATTTCTTATAATTGCAATTTTGGCTCCCTTTGACCCTTTTTAGCTCAGTAACAGTAAGAGTTATGCCAAATCCTTTGTAATAACTCTGAAAACTTACAATAAGAGGAATCCAAAGAAAAAAATCCCATCAAAATCTGGTGTAAAATGAAGATTTGTTTCATATTTCTAAAAATTGCAATTTTGGCCCCTTTGACCCCTAATAGCTCAGAAACGGTAAGAGCTACGGCAAATATGTTGACATACTATTGAAAGCCCACAATGAGAGGAATCTAGAGAAAAAAGTCCCATTGAAATCGGATGAAAAATAATTTTTTTAAGTAATTCGCATGTTTGCAATTTTTGCCCGTCGGGCCCCTCATAACTTGGAAAAGAAACAAGTTATCAAAAATCTAATGGTGCAGCGCTATGTTAATTTTTCATAAGGAATCCACTACAAAAAAACTGCATCAAAATCGGTCTAAAACTAAAAAGATAAATTTTTTGAAATTCGCCCCTTTTGGGCCTCATTTATCTCGTGAAGGGTACATGCCACATGAAAACCGTTGCATACAACTGATTGAAAATTTCCTCAGGAGGACACTAAAAGAAACCCCATCAAAATCCGATAAATAATAAAGATTCTACAGTCAAATATGTGAAAAGATCAAATTTAACCCTTTTTGGCCCTTTTTTAGAAACGGGTGGGGCTACTTTGACCAAAACTAAGCTAAGCATTTTTGTGCCAAGATACATTGTGTTAAAATTTCATAAGGATTGGTCAACTCGAATTAAAGTTATTGACCAAAAACAAATGCGTCTACAGACAACGACGGTTTTTTTTTTTGCGGTCGTATAATCACAAAAACATTGTTTTTTCTATCCTCTGGTTTATGAAAAATACCAAAATGAAGCAGAAAACATTAATGAAGAGACATGTCGAAATGTTCGAATGCAGAAACAAAATTTTCAGTAACTTCGGTACTTTGTTATTCATAAATAAGAAAATACCGAAGTTACATAAAATTGATTTTCTGCATATGCGCATTTCGACAACTTATGTCTCTTCACTTCAGATCAAATCAAAACATTTGGAAATCCATATACCAAAATATGTGTAAAAGCTGATAGAGAACAAATTACGAAATGGAATCTAAATAGGAAAGTCAAAATCATCCAAGAATAGAGCTATTCAAGACGGAGATACAATTAGTTTTATTCAAAATTTTGTTACATTTAGATATTGCAGGTTTCCAAATAAAATCGGTTTTCGGGCCAGCACAGAAGTACGGGCCACTAGGCTGGTAAATACCCTCGGGAACTAACTGAGGAGTATTCATGTGACAGAAAATGTCAAAGCAACGAAAAAATGCACGCTACGTTTGAGCCTCCGATACTATCGTAATTTACAGGACTCTCAGTTCAGTGGTTGTTCCTGAATGTACATTCATTACCAATAGACAACCCATTCGGTTGCTGTATGTTTGTAGTTTGAGTAGAAACAATGGTCTGTCTACTACTTCCATCTAATCCACATCTCTCAATCACGTAATCATTAACGTCTGTGAAAAACAGCCATCTACAAGTACAGAGAAAAATTTAGGTATAGTTCCATGTAAAATTCATAATCTGGTGGCACATTAGTGAAATGAATTTCCTTTTCTTCTTTCCATTGTAGTTTTATACATTTATAAAATATATACCCAGGTTTTCTTATTTACTCATTGCATATTCCAGAAATGAATTATACAGAATGTAAAACAGGTGAAGGAGCAGGATATTGATATGAATTTCTCTCTATTAATCTATATAAATTATGTCATTTTTTAGTATTCTTAGCCAGGATGTGTATGAAATTTCAATGGATTTCAAGAAAAAACTATTTTGTAATATGAATACAATTTAAACTTATCAGTCAATACCGAGGAAATTGGGACCGGTAAATATCGTGATATTGACTGAAAAAATAATTACTACAGATAATGAATACTACCTATTGACCTCTACACCAATCAGGAAAAATTATTTAAATCTGATATAAAATAAAAACTTGTTTATCGAATTGTAGTTCAAGGTGCGACAAATTTGTGAAAAAACATGTCAAATCGTCATTTGCTGAAGTTCATGTCCTCGGTGATTTGTTCTCTCCCTCATTGAATTACTGTTTCCCAATTTAATATTACTCCATCCTGTGTATTTGCTCAAATTTGAACCATGAATATAATCCTGTTACGTTAAATATCAATACTAATTGCTTTTTCGTTTTCTACTGTTTACACGAAATCATAAAAAGGAATTAAATGCTTTAAATTTTGTTATGGTTTGATTCAATCTTTAAATTACAATAGGAGCCTGCCCTCTCCCCTTGTGTCGATTTACAATTCATTCATTCCCAATCAAACCTACAGGAATACTCCAAGTCTGCATTACTTTTTTCTGGTATAATGACGCTTGTGACTGAAAAACTCATTTCTGTTTCCCAGATAACAACAGATCTTTCCATGTAAAAGTTGTTTCCTCTACTGAATTTAACCCTACTACCGGATCTGAGATGTTCAACACTGGGAAGCAGGAGATGCATACTCTACCGGTGCACCTGATCTCACCCGTTGTTTTTTATTTGGTCCGTGTTGTTCATCTTTGTGTTTGTGTTTGTGTGCGTGTGTGTGTGTGTTCATTTTTTACTTTTCTGCGCCATACTCATGTTCTGTCTCTGTTTCTCTGTTGTTTCCAATGTTGCCATTGTCCTTTGATAATTCGTTTTCAGTTCTCATTTACTTTAAAATCTGACAAGGGAATGAAAATTGTTTTGGCTATTCACAAATAAACATTTGCCAACTCTGATACATTTTGGCAATTTTAGAAACAAATGTAGACAAAATTAGTTATTTTCCTTATGATTTTTTACTAATTGTTATATATGTCATCTTTAAATCATAGGTTTTTGGTAAATACATGATATGTGTGAATCCTTGGTCCTACCCTTCAGTGACTTTGTTGACCAATAGTGGTCTATATTTATGAAAAGGAAAGGAAATGGGGTAAATGTCAAGGAGACAACATTCCATATCCAAGTTAAAACGACCCAATTCAAAGCATCTAGGGGTCACCGTACGGTCTTCAACACAGTGAGGAACCTCACACCATATAGCAAGCCCTAAATGGCCCAAAATGAGTAAAAAGAAGTGAATAAATCAATTGAAATAAACCACATCCAATAACCCGAATATTAAGAAACTAAAATTTTATAAGAAGACAAGGACAAGCCAACGACCAATGTTTGTTTATGATTATTTATGTCTAATCATATTGTGTGTTGCTGTATTACGATACCATTTTATGGGTTCTTGAATACTTCAATAAAAATTATCTTGTACATAGCGAAAGAAAGTGATCTTTTGAAATTTCCATATTGTTTTTAAGTTGGGTGTATCTGTTTTGTATAAGCCTCTATACATCTTTCGATTTATATGGTCATTCCAATGTTTTGATTGTATTTGCACTACTGAGACATAAGTTGTTGAAAACAACAACAGCAGAATACCGAAGCACAGAGCATAAGATTATATAAATCAAAAATTGTCGAAATCGCCATCTGTAGAAATAAAATTTATAGTCACTTCGGAAAACTGTTTAACAAGCTTTGTATTTGTATACAAATAAACAAAATAAATTGAATCCTTTAATTGCAATTATACACCAATTACATTTGAATTGAGTATTTGTATAATTTTACGTATATTTCGATATCCAATTTGAATAAAAGTATATCAAATTTAGAACAAATTTTAATTTTATTATTTACCCAATACTTGGATGAACAGCAATTGCCCGAGGGTATCCAAGATCAGTGTTAATCAGTGTTTTCCGAAGAGTGCCATCTAATTCTGATACCCTCAGATGTTTATGTATAGCATCTATCCAATATACATGGTTGTATATCCAATCCACTGCAATTCCATCAGCTCTGTTGAGTGTATATGTAACCAAATCTTCTTTATTACCTGGATTTGACAAATTCATCCTACGAGAGAAAAAGAGGTATAGTTCCTGGCACATTTCGATGTCTGCAAAATGTCAGTAAAATTTAAGGCAGATAGAATAATAGGATCTTGAATAAGGTCAGATTTAAGATCGGGGTATCTTTCATGAGTGTAAGAAATTTCGTCTTTTCTCGAGTTGAGCGTAGCGAAACGAGAGGAAAAAAGACGTATGATTTCTTACACGAGTTAAAGATACCCCCCTCTTTAATTTTGACCGAATGCAATTTCCTATTTCTTCCGTAAAACACGGATAGAAACGTCTGGAAACCTATACCGTGTGAAAACATCGTCGCCATTTGAGTGTAACTAACATTGTTACGTCAGGTATTTTATGACGTTTAGTCATGGTAACGATTTTTTTATCACAAAAATAGACACTTATGGTTGGCTATATACCCGTGTAAGATGAGGTCGCGTGCATCGATCTTACATGGGTCATCTTACACTGACACCCACCATTTACGAAGGAATATGAGTTCGTCTCCCAACAATACGTAGCTATGTGCTGACTACTTTGAAACAGGACAACATAATAATGCTGATTTACTGTCGCCTACATGTCAAATACATGTCAAATATTCTGTTGGTACTGATTAAGTCAAACAAACCATAATCTTGAATTTGACTCAAAATCGCAAAGATATTTCTAACAGAAACATCAGTTTCTATAAATACTTAAAGGCGACGATTTTCTACTATTATTCATAAAGATGGTGGTAAAAAACATAAAGAAACATTTCATACTTTATACATATATTTTATATATATATTAGAGTTGTCACCGTGGCGTACCGTAATAAGCGGAAGGCTTTGCATGCTAGGCGAAGTTGCCGTAAGGAGTCTTAGAGACTTTGAAATATATATATATATTTTATACATATTTTTTTATTAACAGATGAATAGTGACAAATAAATTTTTAATTTTTTTAATAAATTTTTAATAGTTTTTATATGAGACTTTATTCAAAATCAGAGCAATCTTTCATGCGTGTGAGAAATTCTGCCTTTTGCCTAGTGGAGCTTGGCAAGAGGTAAATACTTGGAATTTCTCACAATATATCCCCATCATGTTAAATGAACAAATGAAGGTATATTGAGTAAATGTACATGTTAGTACATTTAGTACTAACATGTACATTTAGTAGTAAAGTCAGTCATCTGGTATACTACTGTTACATTCAAGAGTACTCCCTGTTGGCGAACATTTTGGATATCTGATTGGTACCAATATACAAGTACAAGATTTTGTAGATGACCATTAAGTTGTCATGCTTAGTTAAATAAACTTGATATATGAAATGGTTTCAAGAAATAGCAATTTCAAACATTTTCACATAGGGTCCTATGTTAAACTGTGATCTGCAGTTGCGGCCACCTTGGATTTATGATGGGTATTAAAATCAAAGATTTGATAAATGACCATCATTTGATGTTATTTGATGTCGTTTGTTTCCATTGATTTATTCACTTTTTTACCTTTTCGGGGCCATTTAGGGCTTACTATATGGTGTGAGGTTCCTCACTGTTGAAGACCATATGGTGACCCCTAGATGTTTTGTTTTTTGTCGTTTTAACCTGGATATGGGATGTTGTCTCCTTGACATTTACCCCATTTCCTTCTTTTTTCATATCATGTTACCAAATCGAGTTAATATCAATTTGATAACTTGATGTATAAAACAGTTTACAAGAATTAACAATGTTATCCTTTGTTAAACTATATTCCCCGGTGGTTTTCTAATTGGTTCAGATATGCAGAATTTGGTAGACCGTCATACTAAATAATATCAACTTGATATATGAAAGGGTTTTCCTGAAGAAGAAATCTACGACATTTTCACATAAGGTCTAATGTTAAACTAAGATATGCAATGGCGGGCAATAACCACCATGCGACCATGCCTAGTTAGTATCAGCTGGATAAATGAAACGGCTTCAGGAATTAACAGTTTACAACGTTTTCCCGTAGGCTCCTATATGAAACTATGGTCCCCGCTGGCAGCCATTTTGGATTTGTGATTGCTACAAATTCAAAACCAGAGGTTAACATGTGAGCCTGTATCGCTCACCTGGTTGCTACTGATCAAATGAGATTTTCCCCAGGATTTAACGATTAATCTGAAGTCTGTCATATGTTAGATTACTGTCATATTAAATTGCCTTTATATATATAATATCAGCTTGATGTTTGAAACAGTTTTAAAGGAGTAACAATTTAGTAACAATTTAGAACATTTTCCCATTGTGTTTTATCTTAAACTGTACTCCTCGGTGCGACCATTTTAGATTTCTGATTGGTACCAATATACAACATTTTTAAATGACCATCAAATCACCATGCCTACTTAATATAAACTTGATATATGAACCTCTTTTCAAGAAAAAGCAATTTACAACATTTTCCCATAGGGTCCAATGTTAAACTATGATCTGCAGTTGCAGCCACCTTGGATCTATAATGTGTACTAAATCACTAACTCATGCATTTGTTTAATGACATGTTACCATTCCTACTTAATATCAACTTTGTTTTTAAGTTTTTAAGAAGTAAAATTCACAACATTTCCCATAAGGTCCTATCTTTAACAATGTTCCACAGCGGTGGCCATTTTGAATTTGTTTTTGTTTATTGTTTTTTTTTTGTTTTTTGTTTTTTGTTTTTTTTTTTTAACAATTCAAAACATGTTGATTGCACTAAAGCCGTTAACAATGACTTTGCTGGTTACAGCTTTCACCAACATAGTGCCCTGCTATGTATCTATATGATCACGGTATCACAAAGATAACATTGTATTCAATAAATTATTAGTTCTACAATACATAACAATTACATTTAAATAATTATGAATTTAAGAACATTGCAAAAGGACACGATGTTCCGTTAGCTCCTTCTTACGGGGTCTACATTTATTTCACAACTTGTTCGATATGCACGAGTATGTAGTGATGTTTCTGACCTCAACGACCGAAATCTTTGTTTCATCGAAAAACGTCTGCACCAAGGGTTTAGATATCATAAATTGATAAAAACATTCTCTAAATTTTATTATAGATATATTGACTTATTAAGAAAAATTGGTTCTACTACAACAGGGCATTTCACATCCAAACTTCTATCACAGTATAGGAACCTATGTGCCTGAAATATCTGATTTACGGTTTTTCTGTATGCTGTTTAACGTTTTGCTATGAAAAATACACGATTAACATACAAGTCCAATAAGTATTGACCATATTCTCTTGTTCCGTGATACATTTTTATATCTTACATGTTGACTAAATGTGAATAACGGATTGATGTATAGGGGATGACGTTTTTGAGAATAAATATGGTGTTTGATCTAAGCAGTCATTCAGCAGTAAAAGACCAATTTCTTGGCTCAAATGCGTCTTTGTGTGTTTATATTTATATGGTTAGTCCATTTAAGGCTAAGCATATTCACAAAATGATATCCTTCTGTGCTTTCTTTTTGATAGTAAGAATATCCATTTTGCAAAGATTTCAACTGTATTCTGTTAGCAGTTGTGCTGTATGTCTGGTTACTGTTTACTGTTACAACTGTAAGCTTATTGCAGTTTTTCTTATATTGTATTGAAACTGCAAGAATCCTTATAATGCAGCTACCTATATAATCTAAATTTTGCATGAAAGTGTGACTAATCTTTACACTTTGTGACAAGAAGTTTAAAGGTTGTATGTTTAGTTGTCTATGAAAAACAGCCAAATAGTTAACTCTTCAATTCAATGACATGATATTAAAAATTAGAATTCTCAATTTGACAATACCTGAGAATATAAACACACACTATGCACAACGTAAACCCAGATTAGACCGTCAAGGCGCACAGGTTCCTATACTGTGTTCTATGGCAATATCATTTACAAAGCACATAAACTGTCCTTCCAAACTTATTAATCCGTTGAACAAACTTATTCACAAAGGATATAAATACAGTATTGTTGTTAAATCTTTACTTCTGGGTTTTGTTTGCAAAAATATTGATCATCTCCTAAATGTTTTACACCATAACTAAATTTAAACAATTTTTCAAATTGGCAGTATATGACATTGCACAATATCATGTTCTTCTTTCATAATTGATGATGTTGTTATACCAAACCTATTTAAAAGTATTCCAATTGACCTTTCATATGTAAGAAGGCTTAATATCATAGTCAACGGAAATTATGTCCTTAGCTAGCTGTCAGTAACTGCGAGCATTTGTCAGGACTACCCATGTGTATTGTCTTCATGTTAGCTGGACTTTTTTCTAGTTTGATTTTTACTGTGAGTCTTTTTGTGTATTTATTTATAGCCATCCACCACACATAGGGGGAGGATTTGGATCCAAGAAAACGAGTTTAAACCCACTGCAATTTTGGCGCCTGTCACAAGTCAGGAATATGTTGGTCATTGGCTTGTGTTTGTCTTCTTATAAAATTTTAGTTTCTTGATATTTGAGTTATTGGATGTGGTTTGTTTCCATTGATTTATTCACTTTTTTACCGTTTTGGTCATTTAGTCCTCACTGTGTGGAAAACCGTACGGTGACCCCTACATGCTTTGTTTGGGTCGTTTTAACATGGATATGGAATGTTGTCTCCTTGACATTTACCCCCATTTCCTTTCTTTTTCATATATACTGACTATATTAGAATGTGAAGTTTATATAATATTTTCCGGCTAAATTATATTTTTGAATTTATTAATCATACTTTTTTTGGCCAATTTGCTACCATAAAAGAAAATGTAATCTTTAACTTCTTTTCTAAAGACACTATAGACATGTACAGGTTTACTTTGCTGTTCCGACATACAAAAAGATTTATAAATAGCGAATGCTATAAAATTAGAATCATATTTAACTCCCAATATGTGTGATCATATATTTTATACCCTATAACTAAGTCTTTAAGAGTATCTTTTTTGTGTGAAAAGAATAAAATTAAAATTATTCATAATTTTTGTCCAATATTCGGTTAAAAAGGAAAAATCTAAGAATTGTCTAATTATGACTAAGTTTACAAGAGGAATGTACACTGATTTTCCATTTGTATAGGTTTTCTTGATTCACAAGAATATTAGATAAATATTTTTTATCTATTTGACTGAATTTCGTTGAATATGAAATCAAATGTATTTCTTCAATCAACATTGTCAATGTCTAATTTTGTACGCCAAATATTTAGCCATGATAAATAACAAACTACCGAAGTAACTGGTAATTTATTTAGTGCATATGCGCATTTCGACAACTTATGTCTCATTAGTGCAGATCAAACCAAAACCTTTGGAAGGCCATTAACTGAAAAAACATGTTAAAGCTGATAGAGAACAAACAACGGCAGTAGAATACCGAAGGAACAAAGGAGGGAAATCCACAAAAATCGAATTCAAAAGACATGGCCAAAATGAGAACACAGAAAACAATTGCGCCAGACACAAAACAATGACGTTAGACAGACACAAAGCACAAAAATAGAAATCACAACATTCAAAACAAAGGCGCTCACAGTGTGAACTCCAGTGAAACTGAGAGTGACATCAGGTGCTCCGGAAGGGTAAGCATGTCCTGCTCTGTTAACAGCACCCGTCACACTGTGAGTGAGTCGATCCAGGAAAATGTCAAAGTCGGTAGTCAAATCCGGGAAGACGTGAATCTAGCTGAAAATGTCCACTTTCATTTGAGATACTGACACGTCATATCTTTCAATGATGTTATGGTGACGGCCATAGAATTTCTTGAGGGATGAAATTAACATAGGTTGAACAAAACCCTGACTAAGCAGCTTTTGCGACAGTGTTTTTGCTCTGTTCAAAAAATCACTGTACAAACTACACGCTCGACAGTAACGAATCAACTGTGAAATGTACACTCCATAGGCTGGAGAGGTAGGTATATTGCTGCTATGAAAGGGAAAGTTCACAATTGGGAAATTAAAATCATCGCGTTTTGTCATAAAGCTTAGATTTCAAACGTCCATCTTCGTCAATATACAATAAAATATCTAGGTACGAAGCTGAAGTAGGTGTTTCAGTAGTTTCTTTAATCTCAAGCTCATTGGGATAGATCTGATGTAAATACTCCTTAAATTCAGGATTATTAAGAGAAAGTACATCGTCTATGTAGCGAAAGCTGAAATTAAAAGACTGGGCTAAATGTTTTTGTTTTCTTTGAATAAGCCCTTGTAAAAACTTGGCCTCGTACGAGTAAAGGAAAAGGTCAGCTAAAAGCGGCGCACAGTTGGTTCCCATGGGAATCCCTATTGTCTGTTGGAAAATACGACCTCCGAATTCGACAAAAATATTGTCGATCAAAAATTCTAACATTTTGATTACGTCAGTCTCAGTGTACTTCTTGTTTGAATCAGTGTGGTTTTTAACAAAATATGTCTGGTCTTTCCCTATAACTAAATAGGTGTATCTGCGTTCTCCATTTTTAGTGCAGAAACATTGATGTATTAAATCTGCAATTACTGTTTTCAGTTTATTGTGTGGAAGGGTTGTATAAAGAGTAGAAAAGTCAAAAGTTTGAATGCTATGGCAATGGGTAAGACTGGTTGAGGATAGCTGTTCAAGGAGATCTTT
>MJUU01070800.1:12468-62044 GCA_002080025.1 Modiolus philippinarum
GTAAATCCAGAAAATAGGAAAACTGTCGATGGGGCTGAGGCGAAAAATGTTTGACTTTTTTTTATTGAAAAATCCTTCAAATATTTCATTTTCACATATACAATTCATAAAGATGTGTTAAAATTACAGGTATACTTGTAATTCAATACAAAATATTTTTATTCTTTGGCTGTGAAAGGGGGTGCATACACCCCCTCAATATACAATATTTAAACTGTTTTCAAAATTATTTTCAGATGCGCCGAAAGTAACTATTGCACTGTACACCAAGAGAGTGTAAGCTGCAAGGTTTAGCATTTATTCAAGCAATGGCAATTAATAACTACAAAAAGTGTGAGCTGAGCTCACTAATATATATCCTCCGCTTCCCATCTGATTCCAGAAATAAAAAAAAAATCAACAAAATTTAAAAATCAAACCAAATTTTAATTAGATGGTGCACAATGGCAATATGTACTGAACATTCTGCAAACGTATCATTGAATTTCACCATGTGGTCTAGGAAGAGTTGTCGCCACACAGTGTGTAGTCCTATGACGGACCGACGCCATAATCACTAGATTCCCCCGCTAAAGCGGGGTATAATAAATTAATAAAAATTAGCGCATAACCATTATTCAAAATGCGCATCTAATGATTTTTCTTTTCCGGCTCAAATCCAGTATGTTTACCTGTAAAGGCAATAAACAACACATGCAAAAAGCTACGAACACATTCATTATGATTTAAATAATATTTGGAACATTATGTCTGCTCGACTGTTATGTATTGAAATTGATTGCTGTCAACGAGTATAAATGTACTTTCATTTGAAATTGATTTTCAGTGGCATTGCATAGTACTGCCAATGTATTTGGTTCTGTTTATTCTGTGATACTAATAAGGGGTAATAAAAAGGGCTCCACAGCTCTGTGAGAGTTCGGTTCTCATGTATGTTGAACCCAAAACCAAGTGAGCAGAGCTCGGATTCCTAGTGCTGGATCCCAGAGCCCTTAATTGTTTTTGGGCCAGGAGCCCTAGTATTGGAACCAGGAGCCCTAGTATTGGAGCCAGGAGCCCTTGTGATCGAGCCCGGAGCCGCAAGTTCAACAAGTTGGAGCCCAGAGTATGTGGTATCCAGGTTCCAAACACTTTTAGGATAATAATTAGATATTAATAGACCATACTTCTACTTTAAAAAGTCTTTCCAATTAATCAGTCCACTGATTGAAAAACAGTAAGATATGATGTTGAAGAGATTTGTCCTGATAACTCAGCTCGCTCAGTAGACCAAATTTTAGTCTAAATGATGTCGTTCAATATCAAACTATTTTTAAAAATTGGTGGTAGGCGTATACTTCTTTTAAGCCGGAAATTATTTTGCATAGGTGGTATATGCTTATTTTATCTTACATGCATTTTTTTTTTCTTTTCAAGTGGAGACATATTATTTTCTTATAAATCAAACTTGTTTTTCTCTGATAAAGTAATTTGAGACCACTTTAACCCATGGTATTGGCGGATAAGAGGGTTCCAATAGTGTTCCGAAATGTGATTTTTTGTTTGCCATATTGTCTTTTTTTAACATTATGCACGTAATTATCTAAAAAACAACATGAGGTTGCAAGCGTTGTCGTGCTAGGTATACCCCACTCGTATAATTTTACACATTAAAGAGGGAAAATGGCTAAGCTCCGCCAAACAGGAAGTTGATATCATAAGGTGACCAAAATGGGAGACGACGCATTCCCCCTATATATAAAGTCAAATACCAAATAAGAAATTAATAGGACCACCAGAAGCAGAGAAAAAAGCCACGAAAATTTTCACTATGTACAAGAAAGGGAAAATGGCCAAGTCCCGCCAAACAGGAAGTTGCTATCATTGGGCGGCCAAAATAGCATACGACGCATCCCCCTAGATATAAAGTGAAACAAATCGGCCCAGCAGTGGCTGAGAATAGTGCGACGGACTTCGGACGGACGGACGGAAGGACGGACAGACAAGGGTATTCCAATATACCACCAACTCACGAGTGGATGTATGAATAGAATAGAATAGAATAGAATAGAATATGCTTTATTAACCAATCAAGGGTCCATTGAGGACATGATGACAAAACATAACAAAAATAATTATTACAGAGACAAATATATTTTACACTATCAAAATAAAGTGTATTCATAATATGAATGTATGATTAAAAGGTGGTTCAAAAACACCCTTGGGTCCGAGAGATGACAAGAATAATGTTAATGAACTACCAGTTCAAAAGAAAATTCAATAAAAATCTTCTCATGATTAATCCCCCGAGGGAACCCCGGGGTCACAGTATAGAAATAGGACCTAGTATCTCCGGCTTGCGGGGTATGACCCCTCCTTAACTTGGCTGACCCCAAGGGAACCCCGGGATATAGAAATGGGACACATTCCGTGGTTGTGCAGGTTTAATAAATACACAACCCATCTTTCGGATGGAATGTAAACTCATGTCCACGAGTTGCAAGAAATGCCACGTTTCCTGCACGTTAAAGAACCCTTGTAGCAAGGTCTTTTTGAGTGGTCCGTAGGTGATCGGCTACAAGGCTAAATTCTCCGCCCCTTTCGATTTCACCCTACTTTTCCAGTGGCAGTCAGAATTTCCCCGTCCCATGACCCTTTCCATACCCCCAAAGTGATTATTTATCAACAAACTTGTTCTCGTCTTGATATATAGCTGAAATATTGCTCAGTAGACGTTAAACAATATTCAATCAATCAATCAATCAATCAATCAATCTCATGAATGATTTATCAACCATACCGAAAACTTTGAAAAAAAGTGCAATATCAAACTTATTCCAATAATTCAAATATATTTATTTTTAAGTTGTGAATGCCAATCCACAATAATTTCTATACAGATTCGCCAAATTTTAGAACTTATGGACGGTCGAGCGAATATTGTATGAAGATAAAAACCTTATATTGACCTTTTCGAAGTCAGATGAGCTAAAAAGTGGGACAAATGATGTCTATTTTTTATGAATTCTTATAAGTGCTGCATATTGATGATTTGTACCTATGTTTTTTTTCTTATATAGATAATGGGCATTTGTACAGACATGAAATAAATTATTCACATGGCGGTAATGATTTACATTATAGAGGCAGATGTTTTGTTGACTCTTTCTGTACATTTATATTTTTGTGATAAAGAAAATATGAAGAGCAATTCTTGATCTTACTTTATTAGAGCACCCTCTGGGGTACTCACCAGCCATGTAGTCCGACTGGTTTTACATACATTTTGCCTTTTTATTATTATTTCAATTTAAATTATTGGGACTTCATACACACTTTTGCACTCATTTGGCTTCTTTGCTACTAGATCTGGCTTATTATTTCGTTAGTTTTGGTAATAAGTACTTCTTTTAGAATGTTTTTGATTATGGCTTTCCATTCCAATTTATTCTAATGAGACTAAGTGGTTACCTAATAAAACACATGTAGACATAAATTAACAGTTTAAGTGATTTGAGACATTTTCAATAAAGGCATTATTCTAGTACATTCACATCACTGAAAGGATTTCAACGCCACCAAGGAGGAGATATGATAATATGGTACCACGTTGTCAATCAGGCATGGGAGAATATGCCACACCTGAAAACATGAAACTGATCACCCTACCTTGTATTCCTATATACAATATCAAACAAGTGCTCATTTCTATTTCCCAGTAGGCTTTTATCAATATAAGGCAGAAAATGGAATAAACTTAAGTAAACTTTTTCATTTGTAGCAATGACGAAACCTCATAAACTGTTAATAACTACGTGTTTTTGACCCCTACATATGCAAATTTTTGAAAGCTATCGGATTTCCTCAAGATTTGCTTTCTAGGTAGCTTCCATGGTCCTGATTACAAATCTGTCGTCAAACAATGTTTTGACCGCCATTTTCAAAATGGTTGCCATTCACATTTTTGTTTTTGTGTTCCTTGAAAACATTTGTCAAAATCAAACTAGTGTTAACGGTTTCATAGCTGTCTTAGTATAATCAACCCTTTAGGTATGAAAACCACAGTTAATTCCTTCACAGTGCATTTGATGATGTCATATAAATGGGATGTCATAGTATTATGACGTCATCAGTTCATGTTAAAACATTCATCGGATAGCTAAATTTTACAACTATAAAGGGCTAAAGGAAAAAACACAAATGTATGCATGGTAACCAAGCATTTTTTTGGGAAAGAAGACCTTGGAAACCTAAAACCTTAGAATAGGTGTCGCATGCAAAGGAAATAAATAATAAATAAGATAAAAATAACTACTTGTTATTATTAATTTTTATGTCGGAATGCATGTATGTATTTCAGTAAAAACACCTATAAACAAAGCAACAACACCACAATTCTCGACGTATTTCAGTATATATATATGTGTATGTACTTATGTATGTATGTATGTATGTAAAAGATGGGATGCCAGGAAGCATCTAAAATAGCTGAAAATTACAGTAACATGCCACAATCTGCCAGGAAAAACACAAACAAGAAGAAAGTCAAACGTAAGCGTAAACAACGATAGGAACTCGGGACAGCCGGACTTGGTACCGGCACTAGCAAAAGCCAGCGGTACGGCCAAACCGGTTTATGGGTACCCAAACCTTCCTTTTCTCTGTCCCGTTTCCTTATAGTAATATAAACATCCGAATAATATCCCAAAACAGTAATACTACTAACTCCATGACCACAATCTTGAAAAGGAAAAAAATGGACAAAAAACAACGGCAGTAGAATATCGAAGGAACAAGGGAAGCGAAGACCACAAAAATCGAAATTCAAAGACATGGCAAAAACGGCAACAGAGAGAAACAAAGACAAAACAAGGACGTGAGACAGGTACAATGCACGGAAATAAAAAGACGACACCAAAAACTAAGACACTCATAGTGTGAACTCCCATGAAAACCGGGCGTGACATCAGGTGCTCCGGAAGGGTAAGCATGTCCTGCTCCACTAGCGACACGATACGATCATTGAGGTATATATTGTTTTTAAAGTTCTGATTTGAGGCTGATTGGAATTGCCATTTTCTAACCCTTAGACAAAACCAATAAAAATCCAACAAAACCAACAAAACGTAATTTTGAACGATTGGTCTAAACTGCTGGCTAGCTCGAGGACCCTAGTCTGCTGGTAAAACACTGCCGCACTACGGAAGAAAAAATCAAATGCATGCATGCTCTTAGTATGTATGTATATATGTATCTTGGTATGTATGTCAGTATGTAGTCGCATGCATGTTTGTATGCCGGTATGAGTATGCATATATATATCTGTCTGTATAAGCACACATGTATGTCAGTATGCATGTATGTTGGTATGTATGTTTGTATGAATATCATTATGTATGTCTATGTTTGTATGTTGGTATGAATGTCAGTTTGTATGTCGGTATGTCAGTATGTATTTATGTATGTCGGTATGTATGTAAGTATGTACATGTATGTATGTTTGTATGCCATCACACATGTTTGTCTGTGTATACCAAAAATTGTAGGATTCATGTCATTTCTGTCAATATTGTTAAGTCATGAGTTTTCAATGAGAATGGCATTGTTATATGGTACACTGAAATTTGGTAAAGCTTTCGTACATACACTTGGTGAAGAGAATACACATCTTTTATTTTTGCCATGTATTGCGCTCCATACATTAACTAATTTCTATAAATATGTTTACTGTGTGTAACCTCTGACCTCCTATATGATTAAATGTAGTGAGTCGCCATATTGTTGTGTCTACATGCATCACAATTTTCCCCTTATATAGTCAGGCTAAGAACTATGGTTCATTCAATCATTCAATATCAATACAAGACTGACACTACCTGTTTACAAAATAAAGCTTAAAATTAAAGTTTCCTGGTTCAATGCACGAAACATTGTCACATAAGC
This sequence comes from Modiolus philippinarum, assembly GCA_002080025.1. Classification (NCBI taxonomy): domain Eukaryota; kingdom Metazoa; phylum Mollusca; class Bivalvia; order Mytilida; family Modiolidae; genus Modiolus; species Modiolus philippinarum. The sequence continues at coordinate 18,394 of MJUU01070800.1, forward strand.
GTGATCCCTCTAATTATGGTTGACATTCACATTTTTTCAACATCTTTGCCAATCTTGTAATATTCCTGATTTTGCATTTTCAATACAAAGAGACAATGATACCCTCAGAACATATATTTAATGCCCTCGACCCCCAGAATCAAAACTGACAATTCCATTTTTTTGACATTCGAAAACCTGGGCAGATATATCTGAATATTTGTAAAAAAAATATTATTTGCAGGTGTCATTTTGCATTGTTTTGAGTAATTGTGACTAATTGTGTAATACGAATCTCATTTTGCCTGGCTGGTAATCACGTTGTTTACAAATGGTGGCTGGAGATTTATGACATGCTAAATTAAGTGCATTGTACTGCATAAGTTGGGCACAGAACATCAATTTATTTTCCATAGGCTCTAATAATAACATTTTGAGATATTTCGGCAATTTCTATATTTCGTTGGTACATGTCACACCCTTCAAAACGAGCAGAATTGAGTGGACTTCTTGTCATTTCATTTTCGGGGTATGATGTCAGATGAAATTTCCCGTTATTTGGAAAATCCCAAAAATATGAAAATAGTCCTCTTGTCGACATGAAAAAATCTGGAGTATGCATCTCCAACTAAGGTTCAAAATTGTCATTTACATCTATATTTCATTAGGTTGAATTTCTACATATGTTTTCTTCATGAAATTCTTATTCCAAAAAAGTCATTGCAATGTCCATTATTTCATTTATCAGTAAACAGTACACCATTAAATGCTGTTGCATACTTATCTCAAGTTAGCACTATTTTTGTGTGTATCAGTTCAAAAGTAAATTACAGATCTGGACCCCTTTAGCCTCCTTTTTCGATATTTTTGGTAATGGGTTATTCTTTTTGACTACTTTTGGACACCATTGAATGCTGCTACGTGCTTATCTCAAATAAGCAATACTTTTGTGTGTATCAGTTCAAAAGTTCAATCAGTAATCTGGATCCATTTGGCCCCCCTTTTCGATATTTTTGGTAATGATTACTTCTTTTTTGGCTACGTTTGGATAATTGCTTACCATATTGTTTAACCATTATTCTGCTGATGGGAAGTTACTCCACATCATAATGAAATTTACCGTTTATTATGCCATTTTGGTTTTATTATATTTCTTAATTTGTTGTAACTGTATCAAAAAAATTGCTTAAAAGAAAAAGGTTAAAACACTGAAGAATTTTCAAGACGCTTCTACCTTTCAGACGAAAATCCAGCTTTTTAAACCATTACCCTACTGAGACCACACATAATAAATTAGCTGTTTTACATTTGACAATCGATATCATGAACAAAAATGAATAAAATATAGCAAATATGCATTACACTTTGAGCTGTATTCGAACTCGTTCTTTCTTCGTCATTGAAACGGTAGTTTGTTACAAACGCCTATGACGGCAGACATTCCTACTGATAATCTAAAATACTGATATTCAAATGAAACATTGAAGAGTAAACAATTTTACCTTCGTACACGTGCAAGTGATACACTGTACATTTTTAACAAAACAATTGTTTCAATTTGAACATATATTCGTATACATTGATCATGATAACATCCCACAAACATTAGTTGTTTGGTTTTATCTGGATTCAAACTCTCTATAAACGGTTTCAACCATGAAGGCGCATACTTCGATGTAGAAATCCCAAATACTTATACGTAAAAAATACAAGCGAGATTTATAGGTTTCATGATGAATGAGACTTGTTTATCGCTTGTTATCAATTCTAGCTATTTAATTACACAATTATAACAATAAACGAGCTTCGGCGAGTAATCAATTGTTTCGGTTATTTATATAACTTTCAGGATCTTTGACTTACGTAAACATAAGCTGTTTATCAGTTAATTAAGAATTTTCCATCCTTTTTTTTTGAAAAAAGATTCTAGACAAATTGTATGTGTAATATAAGGTAGCAGAAAAATGTTTAGACATTCAGTTTAATTGGTCTATACAGGATTTTTACGTACATGTACATCTTTTGTATTGAAAATTGACATTAGTTTTTTTTCAATTTAACATTATTAATTCCGTGATGACCATAAGGATTATATATCTTGACAAATACTAACAGGGATTTTATTGCTGTTAGTCGACAAAGTTTTTGTATGAGATGACTTTCGAAGGAAGCGCCTTGGTCAGAATGGATAATGGTTGCTATGACAAAATAAACAATTAAGTTGTGGAATGGGCTTTTGCAATTGTCTTCGTTATTTGGTTGCGAGTGGGAATTGCCTGAGCATTCCTCGCAAAGTACTCCAAAATAACCTATAGTCTTAGAACTCGCATTTTGATGGTTCAAAAGTTGGATACAAGATGCATATCAACTCTGTGTAGTTTCGATACTTGTCAACGATGCCTTTTCCTGTTCTGACTTCCTCCTAATACACCTTCCCTACTTCTGTATCAATTCTGTTATATCTTTTGTCTTGCAAGGCCAGCCAGATTGCTCCTTTGCAGGAATATTGTTTCTATCTTTCTCTGGATGACCAGCTTCATAATGTTATGTTTCCGGATAATTCATATAGAGATGTTGTTATGACAAGCTGATTTTATCTTAAAATCCAGATCATTATCAAACTGTAACAGCATTCAAACTTTTGACTTCTAAGCGTTCCAAATGAACAACCGAAATCACGGCTGAAGATTGTATTCAAAGATGTTTCTTCCGTAAGAACGGCGAACGTACATGGTTTGAGGAATAGAACAAGCATACTTTGTGAAATATGACCAACAATAAAAAAAAAAAACAAACAAACAAACAAAAAAAACAAAGGAAGAAGTGATTGAAATGTTAGAGTTTCTGATCAAAAATATATTTTTCCAGTTTGGAGGAGTCGTCTTTCAACAGAATATCGGAATTTTAATGGACACAAACTGTGCACCTCTTTTAGCTTGTCTGCTTCTCCTGTCATATGAGGCCGAATTCATCGAAAGGCTTCTTCAAAAATAAAGATACAAAACTGGCCCAGTCCTTTTATTTAAGTTCCGTTTATATAATTGACATTCTATCACTAAACAACCCTCGCTTTGATGATTTTCTTCATCTTATATACCCAAAAGAGCTTTAAATTAAGGATACATGAACTACAGATACTTTGACATCGGCCTCGTTCCTTGAACTTCATCTTGAAATTTACTACAGAGGTACCCTACAAACTAGGTTATATGACAAACGCGATGACTTCACTTTTCCAATAGTCAATTTCCCTTTCCTTAGTAGCAACATTCCAAAAGAACCGACAAGGGCCTGTGGTCGATACCATGACTACCTTGATAGAGGTCGGTTGCTTGCAAATAGGCAACCTAAGCAAGCGTATGTTACCCATAACTTAAAGTCATCACTACAGAAATTTTACGGTCGACATCACCATCTTGTGTACCGCTGTGAAATATCTGTTTCCCAGATGCCAACAGATCTTTCTCTTTGCCACTAAAGTTTGTTTTTCCTCTACCGGATTTGACTTTACTCCCGGAGTTGACATGTTCAACACGACGGATTCTTATAGGAAGCAGGAGATGCTTACTCCACCGGTGCACCTGATTTCATCCATGCTTTTTTTTATTGGGTAAGTGTTGTTCATTTTTGAATATGTGTTTGTCTTCGTTTTTTCTTTTCTGTTTGTTCTGTGCCCATGTTGTGTCTTTGTTTCTTTGTTTTCCCGGAGTCGCCGTTGTCCTTGGATTGTTTGCTTTAAACTGACGGTTCGGTTCTCTCTTATATTACTTTAAAACATTGTTTAGGTTATTAAATATTCAGCTGTCTTCGTTTCTTTTCATATTCAATTCACATATGCACAAACATATTTTTTTGCTTCAGTTAATTCAATAGGATTGTATTAGGATGATTCGAAATTTCAGAGTATTTTATAAAGACCATCAAATATTGAAGGGCAGAAAATCATTTTGTTCTAATAACAAAAAGCACCAAGAGCAAATTTGAATTAGAGTACATCACAGCAATTAATTTCTATATTTTCATTTCACACTGAGTCAAACAAAAAATACAGTGAAAACGACGTGATTAAGATGCTTGAATTTTTGATCGACAACATTTTTGTTGAATGTGGAGGCCGTGTTTTTCAACAGACAATAGGGATTCCTATGGAAACAAATTCTGCGCCACTTTTAGCTGACCTTTTCCTTTTTTCGTATGAAGCAAAGTTTTTACAAGGGTCGATACAACAGAACCAAAACAACTAGCCCAGACTTTAAATTTCAGCTTCAGATGTAAAGACGATGTACTTTCTCTAAATAACCCAAGATTTAAAGAATATTTACATCGTATCTACTACAATGAACTTGAAATTAAAGAGACAACCGATACAACCGATTCTGCTTCATACCTTGAACTTTTGTTATACATTGATGATAATGGACGTCTGAAATCTAGATTATATCACAAACGTGATGATTTTGACATTCCAATTGTGAACTTTCCCTTTCTCTGCAGCAATATACCTGCATCCTCAGCATATGGAGTATATATTTCACAATTAATTCGTAACTGTAGAGCGTGCAGTACATACAGTGACTCTGTGGAAAAAGCAAAAGCACTGTCACAAAAACTGTTAAGTCAGGGATATGTTCAGCCTTTGTTACTTTCGTCCCTTCAGAAATTCTATGGCCGTCATCACGACATCATAGATAGATATGAAATGTCAGTGTCACAAATAAAAACTGACAATTTCAGCTAGAATCGCGTCTTCCCGGATTTGACATTGCCGGTTTTTACTTTTCCATGGATTGATCCACTGACAGTGTGACGGGTGCTGTGCATAGAGCAGGACATGCTTACCCTTCCGGAGCACCTGATGTCACTCTTGTTTACTGAGAGTTCACACTGTTAGTGCTTTAGTTTTTTGTGTTGTATATGTAATGTTCGTGTGTTTTGTGGGCATGTGGTGTCTTTGGTCTTCCGTCTTTTGGTGTTCTTGCTTTTGCCTTGTCCCTGGACTTTGATTTGTGTATTCTTGTGCTTTGTTCCTTCTGTATTCTACTGCCGTTTTTTCATTCCTAATTTATAATTGCATTATTCGCAAAAGTGACAATTTCTACTCTTCCTGTTAAACACTATAGTACACAGCAAATTATCCGGACAAATAACGAATTCCCAAACACATTCATACATTAAGACGATGCATTTTACAAGTTACTATTCTATTTTTCAGCTAAAGCTCGACTTCAAGAAATAAGTTAAATTTTAGTGTTGATTCCATAAATGATTTTTATTTTCAAAGTTATGCTGCTTTATACAATAGCTGAGATTAAACAATAAACAATAAATAATAAATCACTACAAAATGATAATCGTTAATTTATAGTTACTTTTCTGAATACACCATGTCCAAACAAATAGTAGTTACTTATAGCAAAAACAGTTTTTGATGCATGAATTCATAATTAGGGATTTTAATCAATTTCGTGTGAAAGACGTTTTCTTTATTTAATTTCATTTACACACATGTACAGATTTATTGCTGAGAAAGTGTAATCATTTGTACCAAACCACTGTCAATTAAAAGTTGTCAATTCTTCTATCTCTTGGTCATTAATCTGTGTTTCCTTTCCATTCCTGCAAAAACGAAAGACTAGCTTTTTTATTAAATGAAATTAAATGATTATCATTAAATTTTCCATCAATCTAAAATATCAATTTAAAATTGAAGTCAGTGTATGATTTTTGTAATTATACCTAGAGTTATAGAAATTGATCAACAAAAAAATAATGTATATCGATATCTAATAGGGTACTGTCATTGTGTTTCAATTACTCTGCCCAAATAAAATGTTTATATAATTCCCTGCTTGAATCGAAGCTAATTTGAGACACCGTCTTTAAAACAAGGTAAAGATATTAAAAAATAAATTTAATCAAGATACCTATCTGTCAATGATTTGGCGTCATTGACCGTCTCTGGCAGTACTGTTTTGGTTGTGTCCGGAAGAAAAAGAACTAGAAATCCTGCGGATAATGCGAATGCCCCAAATATTGTAAGTTGTAGAGCTATTCCAGCCTTTGATTTTGTAAGGGATCCCTGAAAAAGTTGTTATCTCTTTATAATTTTTATAATCATAAAATGGCTGGAGAGATGTTAATATGACAAGACAAAATTACGTGAGGCTTCAAGCCTATTAACAGCTCTAAAAGATGTCTTCGTGCTTCCGATAAAATATAGTGCGCGAGTTTCTTTCAAAATCGTATACACTGTGTTTTTAAGTTATATTTCTTCATTTTATTGAGTTGAATACGTTGTTGTTTTATTAAATTGGAAACAATATGCATGTTTGTCAAATTACTTTTTTTTTATTTTGCGTCTCGGATCAACGAACCTGTCGCGCAGTAATTTGTCAAAGATGAAAATAACATTTGTTTACCTGTGACAGTGTATTGCATATATTTATAGCAATGAAATCGACATGCGAAATCACACAGTCCGTATTTTTTCACTTATTACGGAATAATCGTCATCTGCAAACGATAAACATGCCACGTTTACGCTATGACTGACGACCTTGACTCAAGCGAACAGCCCTTGCTGACGGGTGATATATTCACTGTCGTACATCTGTTGGAACACCAGAAAGCTGACTGGACACTCAACGCAAAGAATGGTAACTACATACTGGTTGTACAGTGGAAACCTGTCAAAGCTAAGGAAAAGTAAACCAGCAGAGCAGAAACAGAGACGAAAGACATCCAAGGCACGAGCGGAGCGGAACAACCGCCGTTTAAGAGCTTGCCTACCTAAGAAAGCTGAGAACATGTAGAATGGAGAAACCGCTTCAGCGAACGTTATTTCTGAAATAGACACTGTGACAGAATCGTTACAATCTCAGGAAGACGAGAGGACGGAAACACAGACCGACTCTGATACCGAGATGGATGATGAACCAGTGTCAACACCCACAGCAGCTTTTTCATGTTTTTGATGCACCGAAACCACCGACAGATTTAACTGTAAGCAGCCAGAAAATAGCTTCGACTCCGTCCAAAACAAAGCCTGAAGGTGCTGCTAGTCTAAAGCCTGTTGAGATCAGCTCCAGGGAAACTAGGCAGGAAAACCGACCGAAACAAGTCGAAGCTAAAGCACTGTTCCAACCTTCAGATTGCAGCAAAATCTACAAAGTGTCATACGATAAACCACAAAAAATTATGATTTTCGAAGTACAAGGCGAAGAAATGTACATTTTAGTAAATAAAAAGACTCTAAAACCATACAAAGAGGTCCACAGGAAAAACAACATAGAGTTCTACGAATCGATCAAACGTAGCCACGATCACTGGATGGACGCAAGAGACAAGAGGAACTTCCTTTAATCAGTTGAATTGGACAACACCATAGAGACAATAGTAAAGAAATTTAATCTATAAATAAGAAAGTTGTTCTAATAATAAAGGGCGAGATAAGCCCCAGTCACAAACCCATTTTCGTCAAATTTGTTAATTGTATTTCCCCCTTTTGCCCCCCCTCCCTCCCCGCCCCAAAAGTATTACGGAATAACTTGATACATGCAGACGTATTCAGCAGTTCTTTAGATGACTACGAAGTTTTGCCACGTGTAGATTTTCAGGGCTTCGAGATTCAGCTCCATCGGAGCTTTGATTTGTAGTTCGTCTAGCGAATTTCTTTTTCTTGTCATTCCAACTGAATATTGATGTCACTTTTATTTATCATGTGTTTTAAAATTGCACTGTAATTTTATTCTAATATAACTATTGCATTTGAAAATTGATGCAAGGAATATAATATATTGTTACTTTTTCCATATATAAGCTACAATTTACGACTGTCGCTTTAATTGCTTGAGCCAGCCTGTCTATTTAACTGATAATGAGTTAAAATATGCAGTTTACTTGTCGATTTGTTTTTTTTAATTATCATTGATGTTTTTTGAAAGTTAAACAGACCATTTACATTGTATTACGGATTACTGCTCAAGATTATTTGTTTCCAGAATCTTGTTCTCATTTTATATCCGCTTCCGGTTAGTCATATGTCAAAGTGTCAACACATAAAGTTAATTGCGCAGCAAACTTCTATCTCCCATTCTTGTCCTGATGTTACAATTCCTAGCAATTGTTCTCAGTCAATGATTGGTTGAGTTTTAATAATGACGTCCAATTTGCTTGCTTTCTTTCAAAGTTACTGCTGAAGACATGATCAATGGCGACAATACCTGATAATATCACGTCAAAAGAACCAATAACATGAATTGGCTATGCATCACCTAACATTCATTAAAAACATATCCCTAATCTCCAGCTTGTGAGATACGGCAACGTTCAACTGCCAAATGGTTTCATGGATTGACAAGCCAAATTTCAAAACGGTAACTTTTCGTAGGTAGAAAAGTTTCTCAATCTCATGAGCTATGAGTGCTTCTTTTTTGACTATAATTCGGATTAAGTTGTTCTATATGATTTGATTTTAACGTACTCCCTAACAAAATTTACTGTTTATTATGCGACTTATGTGTATTTTTATAGTTACACAGTTAACTTATAGTATTATATATTATGGCGTGCAGGTTGCGTACGCATTATTTCATTTTAATCATTTTATCGCAACGGGTCGAGAATGTTGATTTACTAGAAACATTTTCTTACCAGCTCACCAATATATGCAGATGCTGTGGCTCCTACTCGTCCCCACATACTAGAAAATCCTATTGCAGATGAACGTAATACAGTTGGGAAAAGTTCAGCAGTACACAACGAAAAAGCAAACAGACACACAAAACCGTCCTGTCATTGCCAAGGTGGTTGTGAGCCAACTCAGCGCTGCAAAAGTATATTAGAAGGATTGCATGAAATTTTCATTCAAGAAATGAAGGTTTAACCAATATATGGATATGGAGTAAATGCAAATTAGACGGAGTCTTTACGAATACTTTGTAAAACAAAGCGTTAGAACAACGCTTTTATTGTTATTCTTCATCTTGAAGTCAACGTGAATCCTTCAGCAATTGAGCTTTGCTCGAACCTCTTAGTAGGTTCATATAAGTAAGTTCATAGTACGTATGCATTTATACATTTAAATGCATGTAATATGGTAAAACATAACATTTAACTGCGTTCGTATAAATGCACAATGGACAAAATAAAACTTCACAGCAAATGATCTTTAAGTATGTATGAGGGGGTTACACTAGTAACAACCACTGGTACCAATTTTCAGTCGAGTGCTGGAAGTATTCCTATAAATTTGGTAGTTACAACATCTCCAAGTTAACCTGTTAACTCTTTCTTTACATTCCATCACTTTTCATATCGCGGTTCCTTAAAATGTGATGCCAATAGGCACTATTAACTCTGAGGGCATCAAGGGTCAAGTGACGTTATAGGTGTGTTGTTTGTGTAAAATTACATACAAACAACATAAAATTTTAATCAAATATTGGCTTGATGAAGCTCAAAATATGGTTTCCTTATTTCCTTACTTTCGTCCCTTAAGAAATTCAATGGCCGTCACCACGACATCATAGATAGATATGAAATGTCAGTGTCACAAATAAAAACTGACATTTTCAGCTAGATTCGCCTCTTCCCGGATTTGACATTACCGGTTTTGACTTTACCCTGGAGTGACCCACTGACAGTGTGACGGGTGCTGTGCACAGAGCAGGACATGCTTACCCTTCCGTAGCACCTGATGTCACTCTTGTTTATTGAGAGTTCACAATGTTAGTGTTTTAATTTTTGTGTTGTATATGTAATGTTCGTGTGTTTTGTGGGCATGTGGTGTCTTTGGTCTCCCGTCTTTTGGTGTTCTTGCTTTTGCCTTGTCTCTGGACTTTGATTTGTGTAATCTTGTGCTTTGTTCCTTCGATATTCTACTGCCGTTGGTTTATGTGAAAAGCTTTACAATGCTTTTAAATCCTTTCTAAAATTTTGATATTTATATAAAAAGCTATTAGTTGAACTAACACTAAATTGTCAAAATATAATATATGTCTGTTAAAAAACTCACATTCATCTGCACATAAGTTTGTAAAAATTGTAAGAATGCAGGCAAGTCCACCTAGTATCATAGCCGAGGATACGGTCATTTTACGTCCAAATCTGTCAGATGTTTTCCAATAAAATGTTACGGCTAACGACTCTGCAGTTATTGCAATTGCAAAGTTAATGTAGATATTTCCTGGAAATTTAGCGACATTCATACCGACTCCATAGAACATCATACTTAATGAAAACCTGAAAAAGGCATTAAAAGGTTAGCTCAAAATGTAAGTTTTTATAAAGGTCAAAATCAGGATATTTAAATATGACACACAAAAGAAGATTAAACTAAAACAGAAAATAAATAAAGTAGACCTATAGAAGATTTCTTCCGAAAAAGGAAGTTTATACAATGACTTTAAGGAGGTAGTAAGGTGAGATTTTTGAAATTTGTAAAAGTCATTCGAATTTCTCTGATTTTATCCATTATTACTAAGTAAAATATTTTGCCCCATTACACCAAATTTTCTAGTCATCAAAGGCTTCAGTGCCTCATTTTAAGTCAGTAAACAAGATTTTATTAGATTGTAAATTTTCCCTACGTGTGTAAGAAATCAATAACATGTTCATGTTATGCTAAGGTAAAAATCCAAGAGATCCTTTCCCGCCATTTTTTAAAATGTGAAATATCTTGAAAACAAGGCCCATAACATATCAATATTTTTAGCTTACTTTATTTCTTTAACAATGCTCTTTCCATTTAGGGCATCAACTTAAAATCGTAGATTATTTTAATTTCACCTTACTACATCCTTAAAGTAGACCTCATTTCTGACATGTCAAAATTTATATAAATCTATAGTATAGGCGTTTAATATAGCCAGAGCATAAGAATAAGAGCTACTTGCTTAGGTAAACACTGGAAAACGGTTTTATTGCGTCTTGCCAAAAATATTTTGCAAAAGTAGCCTTCATTCAATTGTCAAAATATTACTGTTATCAATACAGGAATGAAATATGCTGATTTAATGTCCTCATTTCAATATATGCAAGATATGTTAGATATGATCGACAAAAAATAACACACATAAATACAAACAATTAAATAAAGAAGTAAATGGTATTTTAGTTTTAGCAGAACTTATGTCTCGTCAGTGCAATTAGAAATATTAAGTTTCGAAGACCATTACTAAAAATACCGCCTAGCGGGTTATTTTCGCGGATCAGAAATGTCGCGGATTTGAGTAGAAAATGTGTGCAAAAAATTTAAGTGTTTTAAATTTTTGCGGATTATGAAAGATCCTATATATATCCTAAGAATACATAAGATATTCGCGGAATTTATTTTCGCGATTTAAGTTCATCCGCGAAAATACGCGATAAAAAACCCCGCTAAAATTACCCGCTTTACGGTATTATCTTAATAGAAGGCCATAATTAGTTGATGACAGAGCTGTTCCAAAAAAATATCTACAAGAATTCAGTTATTTTCAGTTTTAATTTGAAATCTTTTTTTTTGTCCAACCAGAAGTACTGATTATTTAAGACAACTGCAGTAGTATACCAAAGGAACAAATGAAGTGATGATAACAAAAATCGAAGTGCAAAGACATGGCAAAAACGGCAACAGAGAAAAACAAAGACAAAACGGCAACAGTGCCTTAGCTCTGAAAGTTGTGTTTTTATTTCTGTGATTTGTGTTGTCTCATATCTTTGTTTTTCTGTATTCACATTTTTGCCACGTCTCAGGGCTTATAATAACCACATCCCTTTTTCCTTCAGTATTCTACTGCCGTTGTTTTGACAGCAGTAAAGTAGGTCTTCATTATACCCCCCAAACAAAATTTGGGGGTACAGGGGGTATATAGGAATCACCCTGTCCGTCCGTCTGTTTGTCCATGTACCTTGTCAGCGTATGTTTTCCTAAACGGCGGCTTGGATTTTAATGAAATGTTACAAAGTTGTAGTACACCACCTGAAGATGTGCATGAAGTAATATGGTTGTCCAAAATTTTGAAGGGGAGATAATTCGTCTTTGAATATTTTCTGGAAAAAGGGGATAGACAAACCTTTCAGCGCATTTTCTCCCAAACGGCTGCTTGGATTGTGATGAAATGTTACACAATTGTAGTACACTACTTGCAGATGTGCATGAAGTAATATGGTTGCTGTCCAAAATTTTTAAGGGGAGATAGTTTGTCTTTGAGTATTTTCTTGAATAAAAGGGGGAGGTATATCATTTCGTCCATACTTGTATTCTGTCCACATATGTACTGTATCCATAACTGTATTTTGTCCACACACACTTAAATTTACACTTGCCATATTGATTCAGGGTTCCATTAGCGGGGTGTATAACTGACTGCCACTTGGCGACAGCTCTGGTTGAAATTTGAAATAGTAATAATACGCTCTTCTTGATACTTTTATCAGCAACTTGTATTAAACATGTTAGCTTTAAGGTGGCTCACTCGTCACATTTTTGAATATGTGTCAGATTTCGGAACTCCTCTGGGTTCTCCTTTTCAATGGATTGAAGAATTTGGCACACATACCCCTACTTTATTCTTTATGATTGTCTTCCAGGTAACATTAAGACACCTTACAAGTTTTCATAAAAGTCTTGATATAACTTCCGAGCTTTAAGATAAAAAATAGTCCGAATGTTAAATCAAGGCCAAATCCTGAGAAATCCATTTCCCGACAAATCTTGAAAAACTAGTATCTCCGATTTAAGCACACAGACCTATTTATTTCTTTTATTTTACTATCTCATTTAGTGTACAATGCTTCATCAATTGAAAAAGGTGTCGAGAAATTTTTGATATAAACAATATCAGGAGTGAGCCTCTTTAATTCACTTTTTTATGAATACGTGTTTCTTTGTTTACAAAGCTTATATATCGTTCATTCCCCGATAAGGATATTAAATATAAGGGATCATCAATTTTCGCAAAAAGAAACGTGTTAATATATATTGACTTAAAAGTTCACGAGCATTTATTTTCGCGCTTCAAGAACCCTCGCAAATATAGCGAAAATTAGAGCCTCGCGAATATTACCCGCTATTCGGCTTCTATTCTTATTTACCACTGAAAGTATGCACTACTTACCAATTTAAACACAGTATTCCTAACCTAATGAGTAAGATCCTCGACTTTATTAAAGCTTTTACAAATTGTAGGAAATGTGCATCCGTTATTTGATTGATTTTTATTTCATTTACAGGTAAAGTAAAATGTTTTCCATTCATATTTCCCATTCGTTCCAAAATACGAAACGCCTCCTTCTGTTTTCCTCGACTTAGAAGCCATCTTGAAGATTCTGATATAAAGCTGAAAAACAAGTGTCTACTAATGTTAATAGAAAGAAATAAAGGGAAGAAAGAAAATCAACCTCTTCATTAATAAAAAAAATCTTGAATTCAATTTTCAAATGGACATATTGAGATTAACATATAATTTTATACAGGACATGAAATCGAAAAAAAATAACATTTTTTCGTCATTCTCCTCTTAAAATAACTATCATCTTTTTTACAAACATCATATTTATGTATATTTCTCATTTGAGAAATCTAAAAATTAAAAGTTAATTCAAGAAAGAGGAGAGTACAAGTGAAAGTAGTACGGTGCAAGAGGTAGAAAGAAAATAAATTGATCGTAAATTCGTCGGCAATCAGAATCAGAGTAAGTTAAGTGGAGTTTTATTTTCTTTGATATAATATCCAATGTGTACACTTTGTTCAATTACTATTATCTAAATTTATCTAAAATTCTAAAACCTAAGAACATCCCTCCATCGTAGTTCTGTCCTTAGCTATATTTGATATTACTGATAATTTGGATTTCGTTTGGTTTTATGCATTTTAAACATTTTTTGAAATTATGGATTTCCTTTGTCTGCTGATGAGGAATTAATTTTCAAAATGGCCATACAGCTCATTAAAACTATTACATGTGGAGTTAACATATGTGTTATGGTCTCATGTTCATTTACTCCATATTCTTTTGTAAAATATTTATCAAAAGTGAATTTGATGTGATTTACACTTAAGTACAATGCTATTTATCGTGGCCGACTTAAAGAAAACACAATTAAAAATTACAATTATTAATGTACTTACGCAAATGCAACCAAATAGCTTGCAATTATACCAGTGATTGCCCACAGTAAGTGATTCCAGTCCCGAAGAAAAAACGCTAACGCAAGTAACACATAGTAACCAACACAATATGTTATACCCAATATATAAGAACCCAGAAGTCGTTTGCTTGGTGCAATCATTTCTGTAACTAAAAATAAAAATCTGTCTTTGAGAATATTGAGAGAAAATAATTTGACCCTTTTATGTAATGTATTCATTTGTATTGTTGAGATTGAGAGAAATTAAAAATAACTTTCATTGTTTTAAATTATCAATGGTTTCGTTTTTTTTCTGGTGAAAATGATAAAAAAAAAAGACGTGAAAAGAAAGAAACGCTTCGCCAGTGCTTACTGACAAGGATTAAGAGAGCAGAACTTCTTGTCATATAATGCACAGCCTCCCTTTGACATCTAGAATATAGTAGATCAAAAGTGAGTAGTGAATTTCCGATTTTAAAAGATATAACTATAGGTTTCTTTATGAGTGAGGTTTGTGTATCGCTTGTTATCAACTCGATCTATTTAATAACACAATAATAATTAACGAGCTTCTGTGAGTTAATTATTATTTTTGATTAAATAGCAATAGTTGATGACAAGCGATATACAATCCTCATGAGTTGTGAAACTTATTTCTCTAATGATAAATTTCATATGGAAACTCTTCTGTAGTGGTCTCCCTATTATGTTTAGTTTGGGGAATTTAGTTTGTTCTGTTTGTGAATACATTGGTTATTGACTATGTACTATAAACTTATACTTATACTGAATGCAATTCTAACAATATTTTTTCCCGTATATAAAGTAGAACTATAAACAATGATAGGTGTCGTAGATGTAGGAACTATGTTGCATTACACGCACATGTACACAACAATCAATAGCAATGACTAGTTCATGGTTCCACGCTAGTGACAACCCTGGCAGAAAGCTCAGTTGAATTATAATTACAGTTTTAAACATCTAAAATAGAATTAATATTGGCTTGTCACCTGAGTGAAAATGTGCGAATTATCTGTAATTAAATATAGGTGTAAATTTATCTGTATCTGTGGTAACTGATTCTGATGTCAATTTCCACGCGTCAATGATCTCCATACATGTAACATAATTACATCAACACAGGAAGGAAACTTCTTTTTAGCAATAAAATAATATATTTGAAGTGGCAAAACATATTCAGCTGTTTTTTTTTTAGAACGGATTAATATGTGTGTGCCCATGAAGTTCATTTTTTTCATTATTTCCTTTTTAGAATAAAATTAAAATATTAATGCAGACGACATAATGGAGCAAGGAATTAAGAATTAAAAAAAAATCCCATTAGGTGTTTTTGACCTGATGTGTGAACTCTAGAATAACCAATGAAAATACGGCTGAAAAGTTATCTAAATATATGAAAGGCCAATGAAAAAAAAGCATAAAAGTAATCACTAAGTAATATGAAAAATATCCAATCATGT
Organism: Modiolus philippinarum; assembly: GCA_002080025.1. Classification (NCBI taxonomy): domain Eukaryota; kingdom Metazoa; phylum Mollusca; class Bivalvia; order Mytilida; family Modiolidae; genus Modiolus; species Modiolus philippinarum. The sequence continues at coordinate 33,969 of MJUU01070800.1, forward strand.
AAGAAATAGATATTGCTGCCACAATATAAGAGAAATGGAATTTCACCTTTATTTATTTATATACTATTTTGTCTCGTTAATCATACACATGAACAAGGAAAATCTGCAAGTTGCATATTAAAGAGTAAGTGAGAAGAAAGAAAAATGAAGACACACATACAGATGAACAACATGGACCCAATAAAAACCATGGGTGAGATCAGATGTACCGGTAGAGTAAACATCTCCTGCTTCTTATAAGACACCCGCCGTGTTGAACATGTCCAATCCGGTAGTAAAGTCAAATCCGATAGAGAAAAAACAAACTTTAGTTGCAGAGGGAAAGATCTGTTGTCATCTGGGAAACAGATATCCCATAACGATCCACAAGATCATAATGTCGACCGTAAAACTTCTGTAGTGATGACTTTAAGTTTTTTGTAATGCACCCTTTCTTAAGTAGTCTATTTATAAGCAACTGAGCTCTACCAAGGAAGTCATTGTAACGACCACAAGCCCTTGAGTAGCGAATGAGTTGTGAGATGTAAACTCCATATGCTGGTGCTTTTGGAATGTTTCTACAAAGAAAAGGGAAGTTGACTATTGGAAAAGTGAAGTCATTGCGTTTGTCATACAGGCTAGTTTGTAATGTACCTCTGTTGTCAATTTTAAGATGAAGGTCAAGGAACGAAGCCGATGTGGAAGTATCTGTAGTATCCTTAATTTCAAGCTCTTTTGGATAAATAAGATGGAGAAAATCACCAAAGCGAGGGTTGTTTAGTGATAAAATATCATCTATATAACGGAAGCTGAAATTAAAGGACTGTGCCAGTTTTTTGTCTTTATTTTGAAGAAGCCCTTCAAGGAATTCAGCCTCATAAGAGTGGAGAAACAGATTGGCTAAAAGAGGTGCAAAGTTTGTGCCTATTGGAATTCCAATAGCCTGTTGAAAAACAAGTCCTCTAAACTGGACAAATATATTGTCGATCAAAAACTCTAACATTTTTATCACTTCTTCCTCTGTGTATTTTTGTGTGATTCATATTTCACAAAGTATGCTTGTTCTCTGCCTCTGAAAATGTACTTATATCTTCGTTCGCCGTTCTTACGGGAGAAACATCTATGAATTATATCTTTCAGCCGAGATTTCAGTTGTTCATGAGGAATGGTAGAACATATTAACGGAGTAATTCAGTCAAGAAAACTAGAGGCTCAGAGACAGAACATGATTTTCTCAGCTGACAAAATGCTTCTAACAAAGGCCATATCTATGCCAATGACTAAAATTGATGTTTGCTTTTGCTTAGTGTCTACTGTTAAGCAAACAGTTAAGTTTGATTTGTTTCAGTTGTTTCAGAGAATATCATCAAAATGTGATTTTCCCTTAGAGTCAAATGTTTAACTATGCTCTATGCTGGCTGCGATTTTTTTTTGTCAGAATTGATCGAAATGGGCAATTTTTGTGTAGAACCTTCCATATATTATTCGTTTACAGTTTGGTTTAATTTGCTTCAATAATTTCACAGTAGATGACGAAAATAATTAATTTCAATTAGAATCCAAAGTAAATCTATATTTTGCACTGACCTGGTTGCCATGTTTTTGTTAGATCAAAATAAAATGAGCAAACATTGTAACGGACCTGCCATATATGTTTCATGTTAAGTTTTGCCTGATATGATTTCAGAGGAGAAGATAAAAATGTGATTTTCCCCATAAGAAAATGTTAAACCCAACTTCAGCGCTGGTGGCAGTGTTTTTGTCGTATCAGAACACAATAATTAATTTTGGTAAAGGACCTTCCATAAATTATTCCTTTTAATCTTATTAAATTTGCTTCAAAGTTTACAGAACAAAAAATGAAAATGAATAATCTGTAGGTTCCAATATTAAACCCAAATTCTGCGTTGGTGGCCACGTTTTTCGTCATATCACAAAGAAATTAGCAATTTTTCTAAATAACTTCCAATACATGTCTGCAAATTTTGTTTGAATTTGCTTTTAATTGTTGGTTGCAGAGGAGGAGATGGAAATATGAATTTTCCAATAGGATCCAATGTTATACCTAATTTATGCGCTGGCGGTCATGTTTTTGTCGGATCAAAACAAAATGATTATTCTTAATAAAGGACCTTTCAAACACAATTCCTAATAAGTTTGGCAGGGTTTGCGTTGGGGTTTCAGAAAAGATGAAAATGTAATTTTTGTAGGATCAAATGTCATTTTTTTTTGTTCTATCGAAACGAAATTAGCAAGTTTTGTAAAATAATTTCCATATATCATTTCTACATTTTTTGTTTGAATTTGCTTTCAATGGGTGGTTGCAGAGGAGAAGATGGAAATATGAAAAATTATTTTTTTTTCTTTAAGATGCAATGTTTAACCTTATATCTGCGTTGGCGGCCATGTTTTTGTCGGATCAAAACGAAATGATTATTCTTAGTAAAAGACCTTTAATACACCATTCCTTAAAGTTTGGCCAAGTTTGGTGAGTAGTTTACGAGAATACAAAAATATCGGTTTTTCGTGGAATCAAAATTTTAAACCAAGTTTCGGATGCCGACAATGTTTTTTGTCTTATCGCAACGAAATTTGCAATTTTCGTAAATAACTTTCCATATACAATTTCTATAAAGTTTGTTCAACCGAAGGTTGCAGAAGATTAAAATATGATTTCTCACATAGTGCGCAATGTTAAACGTAAGCTCCGTGTTCATGTCCATCTTTTTGTCGGATCGAAACAAAATGAGACATCTTTTTACAGAACTTTTCATACATCCTTGATAGGTACAACTTACACTGCCAGAACATATGATGACTTGAATTGCGCATCGCGAAACCTAGTTTATGGTATAAAGTGTACTCTGTGTGGTTTGATAAATATTGGAGAAACCAAGGATAGATTGAATAAAATAATGTGTGGACATCGCTACGAAGTCAAAGACAATAAGACTCGTCATGTCTACACACACTTCAATCAACCAGACCACTCCATCGTCAACATGAAGGTAAGAATCCTTGAGAAAATATATCACCACATAAACAATCCAGCTTTAAGTACACCATACCGTATACAACGAGAAGAGTACTGGATTAGAGAGCTTGGAACCGCAATACCCTATGGTTGCAATGATAATATAAAAAAGTATAGGTAATTTGTCAAGTCCGGGGTGTAGCTCTGTCAATGTGATGCATATCTTGAATGGAAGCCAACGCCGTCAACGCAGTTATGGGCATCGACATTACACTGCCCCAAATCTGCATGACATTTCAATTACTGGTCTTCTTCCATATATTAGTGTCCCCCTAGGTATTCATCACATACGCTCAAAGCTATATTCTTTACCCCATTCAAAATTACATTCATTTTATAAAATCTGTTTAAACTCTTCTGTGAGAGATCCATCGTCACATGAATACAAATTAACTGCTATTGTCCTAGATATTGCTCATCACAGACTATTTAAACCTGTTAGCACATCTGCTAATGAACAAGAACGTCGTTCATTCTTAAAACTCAAATTTACAAACAAAGGCTTAGATGCCATCAATCTTAATAATTCTTCATAATAACCATGTTATCGCCAAGATACCACCATACTTTAAAGACCAAACAGTTCCTCTTATATCTTATACATATACAAAACCAACTGCAGCTATCATCTTCAATTACAAACGGATGTTGCGGGATGTCCATATTGATGACTTAAAATCAAAACCACCTGATTGTTCTTGTCTCTCTTCCCAATTTGTGTACGCTCCTGCTGGTCACGTTATTACAGGAGACCTCAACATCGTAAGCAATGAGAAACTACGTGGTCTCTTCACAAAAGGTCCAAAATATCGTGAACCCCAACCAATCAATTGGAAACATAACTTTAAAATTTTGATGGACGCAGTTGAGGAATACGCCAAACAATGGGCTAAGAGAGAGAAGGAAAATGTTGAATCACTGTCCGACTGGATCAGGTCCATAAAGGCATTTATTGTAGCTCGAATGAGGCGCCTAAAGACAACCATGAGCCCCAATTCAAAAAGCATATTCGGTGATCCCGAGGTAGAAAAAAACATTTCAATTACTGGTCTTCTTCCATATATTAGTGTCCCCCTAGGTATTCATCACATACGCTCAAAGCTATATTCTTTACCCCATTCAAAATTACATTCATTTTATAAAATCTGTTTAAACTCTTCCGTGAGAGATCCATCGTCACATGAATACAAATTAACTGCTATTGTCCTAGATATTGCTCATCACAGACTATTTAAACCTGTTAGCACATCTGCTAATGAACAAGAACGTCGTTCATTCTTAAAACTCAAATTTACAAACAAAGGCTTAGATGCCATCAATCTTAATAATTCTTCATAATAAACATGTTATCGCCAAGATACCACCATACTTTAAAGACCAAACAGTTCCTCTTATATCTTATACATATACAAAACCAATTGCAGCTATCATCTTCAATTACAAACGGATGTTGCGGGATGTCCATATTGATGACTTAAAATCAAAACCACCTGATTGTTCTTGTCTCTCTTCCCAATTTGTGTACGCTCCTGCTGGTCACGTTATTACAGGGGACCTCAACATCGTAAGCAATGAGAAACTACGTGGTCTCTTCACAAAAGGTCCAAAATATCGTGAACCCCAACCAATCAATTGGAAACATAACTTTAAAATTTTGATGGACGCAGTTGAGGAATACGCCAAACAATGGGCTAAGAGAGAGAAGGAAAAGGTTGAATCACTGTCCGACTGATTAGGTCCATAAAGGCATTTATTGTAGCTCGAATGAGGCGCCTAAAGACAACCATGAGCCCCAATTCAAAAAGCATATTCGGTGATCCCGAGGTAGAAAAAAACATTGTCCTTCCTCCATGACAATTATGTCATCGTACCAGCTGACAAGGCCCAAAACAACATCACCTTTATCTGCAAAAGACACTACATTGACTGCTTAATGAAAGAGATGGGCATTCACAATTCATCTGGCAACCCCACATACAAAGTTTGAGTGAAGAGAACAACGACCTGCCTTGTATCTACTGGGTACCTAAGTTACATAAATGCCCTTACAAACAGAGATACATTGCTGGGTCTGCCAAATACACAACAAAACCCTTTCTAAGCTCCTCACTTCATTACTTACTGCAGTCAAAGTCAAAGATGGCCTCAAGATATATAGTGATAAAGTATACTCAATAAGTGGAGTGAATCAGATGTGGATTCTCAAAAACTCAAAGGACTTGTTAGAATATCTATCTTCTACTGAACTCAACCACTGCAACAGTGTCAAAACATTTGATTTTTCTACTCTCTATACTACTCTTCCACACGATAAGTTAAAGTCAGTTCTCCGGGATGTAATACATCAATCTTTCTGTACCAAAAAGCGTGAAAGAAGATATTCATATTTAGTGATAGGTAAAGATGGGACCTATTTTGTTAAACATCACACTGATTCACACAAAAAGTATACAGAGGAGGATGTCATTGCAATGCTGGAATTCTTGATTGATAACATATTTGTAGAATTTGGAGGACAAATTTTTCAGCAGACAATAGAGATACCTATGGGGACTAATTGTGTGCCACTTTTAGCAGATTTGTTTCTTTATTCGTATGAAACCAGGTTCATACAAGGGCTAGTTCAGAAAAAGACAATAAGCTAGCCAAAGCCTTTAATTTCAGTTTCCGTTAGATGATGATGTTCTTTCATTGAACAATCCTCAATTTTAGGATAACCTTCATCTTATATACCCAAAATGAACTCGAAATTAAAGAGACCACTGATACACCATCATCAGCATCGTACCTGGACCTATACCTCTACATTGACAACTCTGGACGTCAGAAAACAAAACTTTGCGACAAGCGTGATTATTTCGACTTTCCAATCGTGAACTTCCCGTTTTTGAGCAGTAATATTCCCACATCTCCGACATATGGCGTGTACATTTCACAACTCATTCGCTATTGCCGTGCCTGTAGTTTGTGCAGCGATTTTGTCAACAGAGCGAAATTACTGTCTCAAAAACTAGTTCAGTCACTGTTGCAATTGTCACTACAGAAGTTTTACGGTCGTCACCACGATTTGACAGACCATTACAATGTTTCTGTTTCACAAATGAGAATAGATATTTATGGGTAGATCCAGAGTTTGTTACCGGACTGACTAACACCGACTGTAACAAAACCGGACTTTTCACTGGCAGTGTGACGAGTGCAACGGGTGGAGCAGATCGTTATTAGCCTTCCGGAGCACCTGACGATACCTCATTTTTATAGGGGTTCACACTGCTAGTGCTTTAGTTTTGTGGCGTTCTTGTTTATTTTTGTTTATTTGTTATGTCTTGGTCATTCTGTCTCAATTCATGTTGCTGTGAATTGCCGTGATTTTTGGATTTATGATTTTAGAATTTTTCCTTTCCTCGTTCTTGCTTCTGTATTCGTTTGCCGATGTATCCTCTTAAGCATGGTTGAATTCGCTTCAGTAGTTTCATCAGAGAAGATGAAAAATGTGATTTTCCCATAGTTCCAATGTTAAACCCAAGTTTGCGTTGGTGGCAATGTTTTTGTCAATCGGAAATTCTTGTAAAGCTTGGTGTATGTGGTATCAAGGAAATGAAAATGTGATTTTCCCATAAGTTCAAATGTTATATCTAATTTTTATGCTGGCGGCCATGCTTTTGTCGAATCAAAACGACATGATTAATCTTAGTAAAGGACCTCCCATACACCATTCCTGTCTAGATGAGAAGACAAAAATATGATTTTTCAGCTAGGGTCCAATGTTAAACCTAAGTTCCGCGCTGGCAACCATTTTCTTTTGTTGGATCGGAACAAAATAAGCAATCTTGGTAAAGGACCTTTCATGCACCATTCATAAAAACTTTATAAACTTTGGTTGAATTTGCTTAACTGGTTTCAGAGAAGATGAAAATATGATTTTTTACAAAAGGGTTCAATGTTCCATACAAGTTCCGTGGTGGCGGCAAGATTTTTCGTTGGATCGTCGGATCGGGACGAAATAGGATAATACTTTTTAGAATTGTAAAAGTCTAAAATTGTTGTCCTCACAATTTCCATATTTTCTTTACAACTGTAGTCGAATTAGTTTTTCCGTTTATTCCACCTGCCGTAAATTTATTTTTTTTGGTGAATTTATTTCCTTTCCTACTGTGTAGAGGAAATATTCTCATTCTTTTTCTTTCTCTGTTCTTCTTGATGGCTAATTAAAGCATTAATTCGACTAAATAAATACAATTATAAATTTGTCTATGAATGATGTAGAATGATGAACATTTTTCCTTTACATATGTCGGACATGACAGTGTTTCACAAATTTCAAATACGATTATAAGAAGCATTTATAGTAGTTGTACGCAATCTCAACCTATGGAAAAAAAATAGCTTCATTTTAAATCTTATCTGCCATAAATCAATACAGTTTCCATGTTTCTTGACTTTGATTTTTGTTATTACCACATCCATGGTTTCTTCGGTATTCTTCTCTCAAAGTTTCATGAAATAAAGACAAAAAGGTCCGTTTAACAAAAGCCAAATACGACACAAAAGGAAAATATGTTCTTGTAATTAACATTTCAATAAAAAATTGACAGGTGTCCAATTAAACGCCTGTGTCACCTGCATTACAGAAGAGCCAATTTTGGCTAAGCGAAGATTCAAAATCTGCAAAATTAAAATTTTAAGTATCAAGTTCATATCTAGATTTAGGAGAACACAAAATTTTAAGTAAAATGTGCAATATATCATAACCAGGCCTGTTAAACAACATATACTAAAAGTTTGGTTGGAATCTTAGTTGAATATTAAAAAAGCTGAATTCACAAATAAGCTCTTTTGGCCCCGTGAACATCTGATACAAAAAAATGTATCTGATAAATAGAATTTTAAGTATCGGGTGCGCAATTATATCAACATATTGGTTAGAAAATGACATACAGTTTTGAAGCAGTTCCACATTAAAAAACTGAATTAACAAATGAGCTATTTTGGCTCAGCGAACCTCTAAAATCTGTAAAATCAAAATTTTACATATCCGATACACAACTACATCAGATGAACAGCATATTCTGTACGTTTGGTTGGCCTCTGACCTATAAATTGTAGTTGTGATGGATTAGTGGATTAACAAACCAGATTAACAAATGAGCAATTTTGGCTCTTTGAACCTGTACAATCCGTTCAAACAAAACTGTATCAGATGAACAACTATAATACCAGGTGAACAACATATCCTGAAAGTTTGGTTGCAATCGACAAGTAGAGTTCAAAACCAACAAACTCACAATGAGCAATTCGGCTCCATAAATCTCTAAAATCCGTAAAATTGAAATCCTAAGTATAAGGTGCACAACTACACCAGCTGAACAACATATCCTGAAAGTTTCGTTGGAATCGGACACGCAATTTTGAAGGATTTGCGGATTCAAAACCAACAAACCCACAATGAGCAATTTGGCTCCCAGAACCTCTAAGATTAACAAACTGAAAAAACAAATAAAACACAGAAACTGAATTAACAAATAACCATATAATCTGTAAAGTCAAATTCTAAGTCTAAGGTGCACAACTACACCAGTTGAACAACATATCCTAAAAGTTTCGTTGAAATCGGACAAACACTTTTGAAGGAGTTGCAGATTCAGACGACGCAGGACGAAGACGACGACGACGTAATGTGTGTGGACTCTGCTTTAAGCAGGCGACCCAAAAACCTATAGTAATTGCAGTAAGAATCTCGAAATATTTTTAGTATCATCTTTATCATTTGTTTATTTCTTAAAAGAAAATAAAAATTCTGGTTTTGTTTGAAATAAGGGACACAAAGTTCTTACTAAGAACGAATGGAGCAATGTAGGCCACAATCGTTCCCCATCCATTGAAAAATTCGACCAAAACAACTGCTGTGTAATTTGGTATAAATGGTCGTGTTCCTTCTGCTAATAGTAACACAACCATACCCAATCCAAAGGCAGGTTTACGTCGAATTCTACAAAGAAATGTTTGATTTTTAATATCAGATTTTGTAAATTAAACTACAACTGACAGTAAATAATGCACATTATTGGTTAATAAATGGTTGACAAATTGGGCGATAAAACCAAAATCAAATACAAGATGTAAGCCAATATTTATTTAAACTATAATTTATTTCATGCTGAAAAATCTCAGCATTTGATATCGAAAACTATATATTTAATGAAACTGAGATGACAATAGTTGACATTTGCTAACTTCAAATAACAAAATGCAAATATTATCCCTATCATTCAGAAAAATACATTTTTGTACCAATGCACTGTGGAAGATATGTTGTACGCAGAGAGATGTAATTTTAAAGTAATCATATGCCGAATGGTCTACATAGCAAGCTGTCAACATATGCCGACCTATCGTCCAGTCTTTATAGCTGTAGCACACCAACCTGCTGGCATGCCGACCTATTGGTAAGACAATATGCTAACATGCCGGCCTGTCGATATGCCGATTCGTTAACTTATCTATTATCCATTCTAACACTCCCGACCATCTGTTAAATGGCATATATAACTTGACTTAAGTGGTCTATTAGCAAAAACTTATATATACTTCAAATAAGAACTTATCATTAACACAGGGCTGAAATAGCCATATCACCGGGCTGATATGGCTATTTCAGAACGCGGAAGACTGATATGGTCATATCAGACTGAATATGTTGATATGGACTAGTAACTTCCGGTTATATTACATTTGCAAAACAGAACATATCTATTACCTACATCATACACTAAATTGTCATATAACAATGTTAAAATTAAGCAATGTGTCTCTGTTTACAGCAAAGGCAAAATAATCATAAAACTGTATAGATAATATAATAGACAGAAACCCCAGCCTTTCAATTACCACAATGATTTTTTAACTCTCTTTTTAATTTTTGTTTCACAAAGAGGACAAAAATCCATCTGGTAAGCACAAATCTCACAGGTCAAACGGTGACCACACTTTACAAACAGCATACATATTTCATTTGTTTGACATCTAACACATTTGTCTTCGTTCTTTCTGCTTTTTTCTTTCAGCTTTTCAGAATCTAAAAAAAAGTGATAGGAGTCTTTCAACCAACAGATCAAAATATCATCAATGTAAAACAAAAATTAAAAAGAAGAGTATTTAAGTTCTTAATAAATAGATATTATTATATGGCATTTTTCATATTATATCTCATATCATCCTGAGACATCCATATTAGCCCGAGGGCCGAAGGCCAGAGGGCTAGTATGGGTCGAGGGATGATATGGGATATGATATGAAAAATGCCATATCATAAAATATTTATCATATACTTCAACAGTTGACCAGCTTTACTCTTCCTTATTTCATATAAAATGAAGTTATGTTAAAAAAAATACTATCTGTAATTTGTGTGTCATTTAGTGAGGGTGGCACAGGGTTATTTTCGCGCATCGTGCTTGCGGTTTTTTTTATTTCACGTGTTGCTGTGTTGGAGGGTCGTTATTTGTCGTGTTTCGTGCAAACCGAAAAAAAGGCATAGTGCAAGCCAATTTCAAATTTTCGTTTGTCGTGTTATGACATTTTATTTCTCGTACGCCCGTGTACGGTACCCCTTCTACCACCGTCGTTTTCATCGTTTTTTTTCAATGAGACTGTGTTTTGTTTTCATTTTTGATACATCATTACCTCAGTTAACCGATATTTTATATTTATGATGTTAAACAAATTCAACGTATACCACTCGCTATTTTTCTAAAATGAAACAATAAAATCTTAACTTATGAGTATAGAACAGAAAACACTAGCAGATATGTTTTGATCTTGTTTGGCAATTTTGATCTTATCATGATCTTAACAAGCTTAACACAATTTTGTTAAGACTGTGTAAGATATTCAGTCGTATTTCAAGATAATTGCTTTCAAGGACTATCAAGACCTGTTCAGTTTATCAAGATCAAACAAGATAACTGCGTTCAAGGACGACAAAGATATGTTAAGTTTATCGAGACCAAACAAGATCAAATCACGATCTTGTTTGATCTTAACAAACTTAATTCGTCTTGATTGTTCCTGAACGCAAATAACAAGTCAATCTTGTATAATCTTGAATTATCTTAACACGTCTTGATCGTCCTTGAAATCAATTATCTTGAACACCAACTTAACATCTTACACTTTCTTAACAAAATTGTGTTAAGCCTGTCAAGATCGTGACAAGATCAAAATGGCCAAACAAGATCAAGACATATCTGCTAGTGAAAAAATGGTATTTGCCACCCAATTTTTTTGTTTGGTTTTTTTTTGGTGTGTGTTTTACATTTCAACAGACAATTCCCTCTTGTTTGGTGTTTCTCACCTAAGAGACAGGGTATTTTCAAACGGAAAAGAATGTTAATGGTAATGTATCTCGTGCTATTAGATGTTAGCATTTTTTGTACTAAAAGTTGTACATAAATTGCTTTGAAATATTTTAACCCAAGATCATGCAAATGAGATCATTTAGATTTGGTAGATTCCGCTTATACATTTGTGTGACAAACACTTACATTTATTGCAAACGCTTAGGGGACGACCATTTGATTCCGAGGGGGGGGGATGGGGGAGGGGGGCTGGCAGGTTCGGTAGTGCCAGATTTTTTATTTTCAAAATTTTGCGGGCAAGAATATTTAATTTTTATAACATAATCGAATCGTACATATAAATCTAAGATCAGTATTATTTTCTTGGATGTGCAGGCCAGATAATTTATGGCCAACTTTTTCAGGGACAGAATATCTATTTACTACATCTGCCAGCCCCCCCCCCATAATCAAATGGTCGTCCCCTTATGGTAAAGGGTCCTGGAAAATGGGAAATTGATTCAAGGTGAACATCTTGCTTAATCTTTGCTAACAATGGTAATTTTCTTCACAAAACAAAGTATTTTCATAACAACGCGGGTCATTAACTAGAACAACTACATAAAAGTCAGAAACTTGTGACGGGTGTACACTAAAAATCCGCAAAAATGTAACTTGTTCCCAGTAAATGGATTAATTGTTTTATTACTTAATTTCGTAAAAATAAACTGAAATATGTTAATCTTTGATTATTCCATGAATTGCAAAATCGTCAATCGCCATTTTGAAAAATCCATATTTTACCCCATGTAATACGGATTTCATATTACACGCCCGTGTAATACGGATTTCATATTACACCCCTTGAAGATATGACTGGCTTAATTCTCTCTTTATGACACTTGCAAAAAGACACATATCTAGAGTAAGTATATGATAAAACAAAATACGTGTTTAAATTATACAATATAATAGAGATTTTTATTGTCTACTAAAGTGTTCGAAATCTTTGCAGTTATGAAAGTTCGCAATTGAGAGATTGCGGTCGTTGCTCCAAAAATCACATCTGCAATTCTGTAATGGTAAAAAAAAATTCTCTGGATATTTCTTGAATGGAATAGGGGTCAACCCTATTTTTCCGTTTTGCTGACAATTTGGTTTAACGTTAATATCGGCAGGTCAAAGATACATTGCTAAAATGTAGTTCTATTGTACTGTTTGTTTTGTTTTTTTTTTTCGTTTTGGTCGTCGGAGTTGGCACTTTCATCATTCAGTTATAATATTTCATCAATTTCTGATTTCTTCTCAACCAACCCGGTATTGCAATTTAGATTCTCAACTTTTGAAAATAGCCTTTAAAAATTGATGCTGGATTATTTAACTACAAATAACACATATGAAACAAAATATCGTCTTAATTAATCAACAAAATACAGAAATTACTGTGACCAATTCGTCATTTTAATATCATCATCAACAGTTAATGAAGCATTTTTGTAAATGAATTTCCAAATGTTTTGAATTGAGTGCAGATCAATTCAAAACATTTGGAAATTCATTTACCATAAAAAATTAAGTGTAAAAGCTGATAGAGAACAAATTACAAATAGGATCAAGATAAAAACCTAACATCATCTTAGTACAGATCTGAGGGGTGGACAGGGTTAAGGGAGAAGGGAGAAAGGGGCGGGAGAAGGGAGAGAAGGGGCGGGAGAAAAAAGAAATGGGCGGGAGAAAGGAAAAAAGGGACTGACAAGGGAGATGAAAATGTATATCTGAAAAAAAAAATTAATTAAGAACCAAAACGTTTTTTTAATTATTTTTTGCAATAAAAAAACTTTAAAAAATAAAAAAGAAAAACACGCACCACCAAAACACAAACAACTCTCGATAGTCAGGTAATCATTAGTAATTCATGAAGGATATACTGGTTGTGTAATATATAATATAAATTTCAGAACGGCAAACTCAACCCAATATGAGAAATGTATTAATGTGTTTGAACAGAATATTACATTCCGTCGAGTTGAAAAAGTGATAGGCTGCTCTTTCCCGATCTTATAGCTGCTTTTTGGTTAAAATAAGTAGTTTCAACCACTGTTTTTTAACATAATCGGTGTGTTTCATTATTGCATAAATATTGACGTATTGATTTCCTATTAAATGATATTTAAGGCTCTCCACTATCTTATTAACTATGAAAAAACATGTCATGTAACATTTATTATCTTAATTATTTTGGGGTTTTTTAATATAAGGTGTCAAATTCAGAAAATAGCCAGTATGAGCTTTTGCCATTGCTATCACTTTTCGTCTTCGTCCGAGCGACTTGGTAACCTGGAACCAAACTTGTTCACAATAGTTTTTGGATGGTCCCTGCAAAAGGCGTTTTTCAGGTTCTGACTTTATCCAAGATGGCCGGCAGCAGATTACAATTTAACAAAAGACCATGCAGGGAGGCATTCAAATATAGCCTCTGAAACTATCGAGCCAATAGGAGGCAACTCGTCACGATATAGCTCCTTTGCAAAAATGCTTTTTTGCGGGATTTTCACGTTATTCAAAACATAAGGTTAACATAGTTTTTAACATTAGATTCCATGGGAACACATTCAAAAACCTTATTTTCTCATGCAAATAACTTAATACCGAAGTTACTGTGAATTTACTTTCTGCATATGCGCATTTCGATAACTTATGTCTCATCAGTGCAGATAAAATCTAAACGTTTGGAAGACCATAAACTCAAAGATGTAGAAAAACTCATAGAGAACAAATAACCAAAGTGATCTAAATTTAAAGCCAAAATCTGCTAAGGACAGAGCTTTGCACGAGGGAGATACTCCTTAGTTTTTAAATAAAATTTACAAAATTTTAGATATTGTAAGGTTCCAAAAATAATCGGCTTTCGGGTCAGCACCGAAGTACTGACTACTGGGCTAGTGAATACCCTCGGGGACTAACAGTCCACCAGCAGTGGCATCGACCCAGTGGTAACAAATAACTAAATACCGAAGTTACTGTGAATTTACTTTCTGCATATGCGCATTTCGACAACTTATGTCTCATCAGTGCAGATAAAATCTAAACGTTTGGAAGACCATAAACATCAATCTTGGCCACAGTATTTAACGTGCTTGTTATCTGGTTCAAAAACTAGCCAGCGTGAAACATATATTAACACTGGACCGTATAGAATCACTTTACATCTTGATCACTGATCACATTTGAACCATTATAAAGTTTGTTTATATTTTTTGCCCTTTCACATAGACTGTAAGCGATACTGTCACTTGACAGACCTTTGAATAATCCATCGGAGATGCCTTTTGGAAGATACTAAAGAGTTTTTCTTTGAATGTTAGACGATAACAGATTTTGATATTTTTTTATTACTTATATACATTAAATATAACTTAAATCATGGCATTTCAATGGTAGTGTGACGGGTACTACGTGTGTAGCTGATCAGACTTATCCTTCTGGAGTACCTGTAGAGATTCTTGTTTTTGGGTAAACGTTGTCATTGCTTTATTTTTCGCTTTTTGTGGCTTGGGTATTTGCTGCTGATATATGATATATGTTTTCAGAACAAGAAATTAATTTAGTTGCAAACTCTATTCATTATAAATAAGCGAATCTAAAACTGCAGTGTTAGAAAAACAATGAAAAATGTGGGTAAATGTAATTGGGACAAAGTTGTAAAGCCAGGCAATGGAACATCTGATGCATACATTTAAATACAGGTTTTTTGTCGCTGTTTTTGACTTTCTCCTGACCCTTCAGAGAAACCATCATCTCTGTAAAATGATTTTGCTGTCATGCTAAAGTTTGTGCAGATCTATCCAGCATAAATTTGTCAGCCAGCGTTGTTCTATCTCCCCTAATGTACACATTTTCTGATGTTGAATTTTTATTGAAAACGTAAACAAATATTTTCTCATTCATGTTTTTGCCAGACTTGGTTTTTTTATTACACTTTAGCCTTGAAATTTTTCGTCATTATGCTGTTGCATCATAAATTTTTGTAAGTTTCGAGAATCGTGTAAATATTTGAGGCGTCAAATCCTACAAGGGTTACTACGAATAGTAGATTATTTTCATCTGACTGATGACACAGGGAACTTAATAATCAATAGAAAAAGGTAAAATACAGATAAAAATACGACATATAATTGTTCATTTTGGTCCATGGTGCATAACTTCACTCCCTTTTGACCATGAGAAAGACTAAAGTTTTTGGAATTATTTTGTTTTAGTACTTCGACTTTCAAATATTGAATAAAGATGTGTGTATCTGTGAGTAGTACACTGATTTTGAACCGTTTAGAAAATGATGTAGTAAAACTCAGATTTTTAACAAGACTATAAGTTTCTCTGAGACAGGGTATTAGTAACATCTGTGCTATGCTGATTTTTAAGCACTGTGAAAGATTTCGTCTTTTATACGACCTCAAAAACTTTCGGTCGTATCAGGCTGTGTTGTAATCATCAGGCTATGTTGCATTGCAGTCGTAGGAGCAGTTTAATAATAATTGACATCTTGTGTGCAAACCAAATCTTTTATCGCTGTGAATTTTTAGCATAATGTTGCGGAAGACATTTGAAAGACTGCTATCTCAAGTTTGAGGTTTATGGCTAACTGGAATTATACTATATATAACATGTATCTGTTAAAACTTTTGAATTTAAAATCTTAAAAACTAAAGTTTAATATTAAAAAAAAATAACGTAAAATTATAAAACACACATAGCAAAATTAAAAAACTGTAAAAATACCTTTTAGAATTTCTACTCTTTAATTTGCCATGTTGTTTATTTTCTTAGATTTTAAATTCACTCCTTTTTAACAACTCATATTCCTATGTATCTCTAGGCGGTATTTTGGTTTAATGTAGATTAACAATCTGTTTCTGCATTTTAACGAAATCCGAGTTTATATAAAACCTATACTGAAGATAAGTAAATGTCCATTGCAAGGTTCTGTAATTTCGCTTTTCCATACATTGAAGATGTTTTTTCACTCAGTAATTCATATTTCAATGATTACTTCAATCTGAGTTGTGTATCCCAACGAACTTGAAATTAAAGACACTACAGAAACTATGCAGTCGGCCTTAAATTAAGAATTATTTATAATTTAATAAAGATTGTCGACTAAAACTAGAATCAACGACAAACGCGATGATTTCAGTTTTCCTATCGTTTATTTTCCATTCGTTGGTATATTAACATTCCTCCTGTCCATATATATACTAAATACAATGTATCTCACCTGATACGTTATTTTAAAACATCATTCTAGATATGGGGACTTCAGTAGTAACAAGAAAAATAATCCTTGCACGGAATATGATCGAGGAAACATTTATGAAATTAATATTCCGTTAATTTTATGGTCGTCATCACGAGGTGGTTGACCAGTAATGTTACAGTCTTGCAACTTCCGACTGACATGTATACATTAGACTATATATGTATAGCATTGTTCTTTAATATCGGCTCTCATTTGTTCCTGGCTATGACACAAACTAAAAATTGATACTTGCATAGCAGGAGACTCTTATCTCTGTCGTTTTAGTTTTGGCATACACATGTTTCAAGGAGTATAACCTTTCCTTCAGCAGCAGTATAAAACTAGTAAAATGTCAAAATGGTGTCGAAACTATTAAACTAGAGGCCCAGAGACTGAACCTGTATCGCTCACCTGACAAAATGCTTCTATGCCATGCATGACCAAAAAAGATGTGTTTTTTCCAATGAGGTCTAATGTTAAGCTATGTTCTCCATTGGCACAAGTGTTTTTAGTCTGATCCTATTGAAATGAGTTATCTTTGCAAAGGACCTTAAATACAACATTTCATCACAGTTTAGTAAATTTGCTTAAATAGTTTCATAAAAAATAATGAAAAGTATAGTTTTCACATACAGCCCTACAATGTTCAACTATGTTCTGCACTGGAGGCCATGTTTTTTGTCGGATCGGAACGAAATGAGCAAACTTTGTAACGGACCTTTAGTACATCATTCTTATTAAGTTTGGTTGAATTTGCTTCAGCTGTTTCAGAGCAGAAGATGAAAATGTGATTTTCCGATCGGGTCCCATGTTAAACCATATTCCGTGCTGGCGGCCATGTTTTTTGTCGGATCGGAACGAAATGAGCAATCATTGTTAAGGACCTTTAGAACATCATTCCTGTAAAGTTTGGTTGGATTTGATTCAGTGGTTTCAGAGCAGAAGAAGAAAATATGATTTTTCCCATAGGGTCCAATGTTAAACCTAAGTTCCGCGCTGGTGGCCATGTTTTTTGTCGGATCGGAACAAAATGAGCAATCATTGTAAAAGACCTTCCATACATCATTGCTGTAAGTTTGGTTGAATTTGCTTCAGTGGTTTCAGAGCAGAAGATGAAAATTTGATTTTCCCATAGGGTCAAATGTTAAACCATGTTCCTTGCTGGTGGCCATGTTTTTTTGTCAGATCGGAATGAAATGAGCAATCTTTGTTAAGGACTTTAAGTACATCATTCCTGTAAAGCTTGGTTGAATTTGCTTCAGTGGCTTCAGAGCAGAAGATGAAAATGTAATTTTTCCCCTTTGGGTCAGGTGAGCTATAAAGTCAAGACATTCACTTAATTTGCAGTAAAATGAAATAGTTATTGTAGGTTTCTATGTTTCAATAGTAAATAAACCCGGGAGACAAAACAAAGGGACGGGAGAAAGTAGAGTGGGGAGGGAGAAAGGAGACAGGGGTGGGAGAAGGGAGAGAAGGGACGGGAGACAGGAGAAGGGGCGGGAGAAAGGGGAGGGTGCCCCCTGTCCACCCCCTCAGATCTATGTAAGGAGAGATTCTAGTAAGTGTTTAAAACAGAATTTTCGTAAATTTAGATATTACAATGTTCTAAATAAAATCGGTTTTCTAGCCAGCACTGAATTACTGGATAAGTGAAGCTTACAATCCACCATCAGAGGCATCAGGCCAGGGAAATGAATAACAAAATGCCGAAGTTAGATTGAATTTAGTCTCTGCGTATAGACACCAACTGTGTTGAACATGTCAATTATGGTAGTGAAATCAAATCTAGAAGTTGAAAAACACTCTTAAACTGTTAAAGGGAAAGATCTGTTGTCATCTTGGAAACAGATTTCCAATGCGGTCTACAAGATCTTGATTTCGACGGTAAACTTCTGCAATGATGACTTCAAATTATGGGTGAGGTACCCTTGCTGGAATCGACAATGTTTGAGCAATCGGGCTATATCAAGGAAGTCACGGTATCGACCACAGGCCTTTGAGAAGCAAACGAGATGGGAGTTGTAAACTTCATCTACTTGCGATGTGGGAATATTTATAAAAACACTAGGGAAGTTGACTATTGAAAAAGTGAAGTCATTGCGTTTGTTATAATGCATATATAGCAGTTTCCTGTATTGTCAGTTTTAAAATGAAGGTTCAAGAAAAGGTGAAATCATTGTGTTTTTTAATGCCTAGTTTCTAGATGAAAGTCAAAGAATGAATCCATTGTGGAAATGTTTGTAGTATCCTTTATTTTTAGCTCTTTTGGATCGATAAAATCGCCAAAGCAATGATTGTTTAGTGACAAAATATTATGCATATAACGAAAACTGAAATTAAGGTATTGGGCAAGTTTCTTACCTTATTTTTAAGAAGAGCAAAATCATATTAGTTAAAATTACCGTGAAATGAAAAGGTCTGTTGAACTTGTTGTTCAGTATCGTAGTCGCTCTTTTCGCCAAAATTTAATTTTCCTTCAAAGAACAATATATAGTAGCTTTTGGCATTTTTATTACCCATTGCGTACTTAAAGAAGTGAGTTAAAATTTTTTAAACGGAGCACCATATCATTTATGATATCAAAAGATTATTTATCCGAAGAAGGTAGGTATAAATTTTTCATTTAATGTTTTGCTTTGGGTTCATTAAAATTGAAATAAATTTCTCCAATCAAACATGTTTCTCTTTGAAAAAAAAACCAAAAAACAAAACAAAAAACATTCAGACAAGGTCACCTAGCTTATGTTGTCTCTTCAAATAAAAAAAAAACAAAATCCATTAAATAAAATATGATATTTACTCACATTCTTCCTGTGAATTTATTTGCAATGAATATTTTATGATAATGAATTTTCGGAAAAAATATGACGAATTCAGTATTTCGGGTATCTCGTCTGTTGAAGGCGATTGCATCTTGTTTAAATTTACCCGGATAAACAGGAAATTGTAGATATTATACCCAAAGAAGACCTCTGTTTAAAACATTATTTCGTTTTTATTATACAGGTAAATGAACTTAAAGCTGGAGCGACGTTACTTTTTGTAAGCACAACCATTTTTTTTTAGTTCAATTCGCTATAAAATTTTGCATATTTTTGTCCATTTAAGCCAAAATATTGTCGAAATTAAAACAAACATAAATAAATAAATAAATAAGATAAAATAAATACAAAAGAAAAAAATAAATAACATACTGTGATTTTACAATTGTTCGTGGGGTTCTAATTTTAGTCCATTTCGTGGTTCGCTTAAAGCCATACAATAAATTCTGATTTGATACATCAATGTTTCTGCACTTAAAACGGAGAACGCAGATACACTTATTTAGTAGTAGGGAAAGACAAAACATATTTTGTAAAGAACCACACTGGGTCAAACAAGAAGTACACGGAAAATGACGTAATCAAGAAGTTGGAATTTTTAATAGATAATATTTTTGTCGAATTTGGCGGTCGCGTTTTTCAACAGACAATCGGGATTCCCATGGGAACTAAATGCGCGCCGCTTTTAGCTGATCTCTTTCTTTTCTCGTATGAGGCCAAGTTTTTACAAGGGCTAACACAAAAAAAACCAATCATTTAGCCCAGTCCTTTAATTTCCGCTTCCGCTACATAGACGATGTACTTTCTCTTAATAATCCAAAATTCAAGGAATATTTACACCAGATCTATCCCAATGAGCTTGAAATTAAAGAGACTACTGACACACCTACTTCAGCTTCGTACTTAGATCTGTTTATATACATTGATGACGATGGACGTTTGAAATCTAAGCTATATGACAAACGTGATGATTTTAACTTCCCAATTGTGAATTTTCCCTTTCTGAGCAGCAATATACCTACCTCTCCAGCCTATGGAGTGTACATTTCACAGTTGATTCGTTACTGTCGCGCATGTAGTTTATACAGTGATTTTTTGAATAGAGCAAAAGCACTGTCCCTAAAGTTGCTTAGTCAGGGATTTGTTCAGCCTTTGTTGCTTTCATCCCTTCAGAAATTTTATGGCCGTCACCATGATATCATTGACAGATATGACGTGTCTGTGTCCCAAATGAAAACGGACAGCTAGATTTCACGTCTTCACGGATTTGACATAACCGGATTTGACTCAACCCTGGATTGACTCACTGATAGTGTGACGGGTGCCGCTAGCGGAGCAGGACATGCTTACCCTTCCGGAGCACCTGATGTCACTCCCGGTTTTCATGGGAGTTCACATTATGAGTGCCTTAGTTTTTAATGTCGTCTTTTTATTTTTATTTGTAGCTGTCTTACGTCCTTGTTTTGTCTTTGTTTTTCTCTGGTGCCGATTTTGCCATGTCTTCAGATTTCGATTTTTGTAGTCTTCGCTTCCCTTGTTCCTTCGGTATTCTACTGCTAAATATTTTATCAACTACAGTTGCGAATAGTGAGAGATATTGCAACACTTTCAATTCTTTATGGCAATGCGTTCTTTGATTGCAATCTTTGTGATCCTTCATCACAAGTAGTGTGATCCTTGATCTTAAAATTTATGATCCTCTCGGCAAAACTCTGCAATCACTGATCACAATTTTTGCAATCATTGATCAGAAGTCTTATGATCAACTATCATAAGTATTTTTGTAATCTTTTTGTGATCCCTTCGTGATCCTTTTGCAGTTGAATTTTCAGTGAACTGTATCATCATGGGACGAAAAGATGACGCAAACTTCAAGTGCCTGCTTAACTGAGTATATGAAGCATCAGGTAAACTGAATTTATTTTGAACTAAAAGCTGAATCATCGGGTTGGAAGAAGCGCATAGTATTCATATAAATTATTCAACCAAATAACCTTTTAGTAGGGTATTTCAACAGTACATATTCATTAGAACCACATGCACATCCACAGAAATGTCACTTACTTGCGTTGCTGTTTGTTTTTTGATTTCCCGAAAATGATGCAGATCCTTCACACTCCTAAAATACGTAAAAATACTTCAGTTCACAGATGAAAGCCTGCTATTGAGAATACAATATAGCATTAATGTCACAATGATTTCGGAAAAGTTTGATATAATTTCTGAATGTAAAAGGCAATGCCAATGAAATTCCTAAAAACGCGAAATCATTAACTTAGCGACGCGGTCAATAAAAGCACAAGCGATCGTTAACGATATGCACTTCAAATGAAACAAGTTTTCCGTTAACAAAATAAAATTATGTCTTTTCATCTATCATATTCTATGAAAACAAATTAAGATGTATAATGTTCTCTTTCGGATTTACCAGTAAAATACTATACATTTTAAACTGAACTCATGTTTTACATTATCTCTCCTCATGACAATAATCCTGACTATAAAATTTAAGCTTGAAGTTAACAATAAACATCTGTTTTTACACATTTATTCTCTTATGATTCAAACTCATAACATTTTTTTGCACGAATAGTTGTCTGTAGTACGCAAAGAGATTTTGAAGTTAGAGTAAGTTATGAACTACAACCTTTGGCGGGAATTTCATTGGTCGAGGAACAAGTAATAGCACAACACGCATGACATGCATGATGTGTTATCACTTTTTCTTTAATTTCTAGCAAATTTTAACACCTCCTGAGCGATTAGTTATCAATAGAATAAACAATATGTGTTATGATTTTTTCTCAGTTAGTGATTGGTCAATCATGTATGTCTCATGTCAGTTTCTAGAAATATTGCATCCGGATGTTGATGAAATTAACACCTGCATGATGGTCTAGCGGAATTGTTTTTGCATTTTTATTACGAAGATTACTCAATAAATTGGTAATATAACATTATTATTAAAAATTCTACACTCCACATCATTTTTAATGAATGACGCAATAATACACAGAGCAACGATGGTAGCAACAAAATGGCGGAATATTTGAAAATGGAGACAACGGAGATCACTTTACTTCAAATAAATTCAGTAGAAATTAGAGGAACAATAACATTGTTTACCAGTTTATTACGATAATTTCTCAAATCTTGATAGTTAAATTTTTGCATTTGAAAGTTCTCGGTAAACCTCGTACTTTAAAATCTGAAAAAAAAATTAACTATCTCGACTTGAGAAATATACGAAATAAACTAGAAACAATGTAAGAGACTATATTTAGACGTTTCTATTGGACAACTGGGAGATCTCGCTGGTCGTGATTAACGTTGCCTAGTAACGGTGTTGTTATTCTAGACTCGCCATAGGCTCGTTTATCATATTTTGAAATTAAATTACTCTAGTTGATATCATGCGATAAACAATTTTTTCTCTTTATGAAAACTATTAATTATCTGCTTCTGTATTTTGTAGACACACAATAAAAATTTCTACAGAAGACGGTTGTTTAAATAAGGTAAATACCAAAATATCTAAGTTAATACAAATCTTTGGGCTTGCATATGGCCGTTTCGACAACTTATGTCTCTTCAGTGCAGATCAAATCAAATATGATGGAGAACAAATAACCAATAGGAACTGAATGAACAGCAAAAAATTATCCAGATATAAAGCAGTGCACGAGGGAGATTATCAATAGTTTTAAATTAAACTTTCTAAAAGTTGTGATTTTGAAGTTTATAACTAAAATCGTTTCTCGGGTCTGCTGACTATTTTTTGGTGAATAACCTCGATGGCTAACAATCCATCAATAGATGCATTGGCCTAGTGATAATAAATAACAAAATACTGGTGATACTGTAGTTTCCTGATATTGCAACGTCAACAAATTGTGTCTCTTCAGGGCAGATAATCAAAACATTTGAAAAACATTAAACCGAAATATGCGTAAACACTTATAGAGATCAACCAACCAAAAAGATTTAAATGAATAGCCAAAATCAGCTAAGGACAGAAGTATCGTTTTTTTATCGTAATATGAATAACAAAATACCTGTAAATATAGATTCTGTAGATGCGCAATTCGACAACTTATTTCTTGACAGTGCAGATCAAATCAAAATATTTGGAAATCAATTCAACAAAATAAGTGTAAAGCAGACAGAAAAGAAGTAACCAAAATGATATAAATAGTGATTTATTCATCACAGGTAGGAACGTTGTCCTTCGAAGATTTGATTTGTGGTGGTTTTTCGTCCTGTTGTGTGGTGGTTGTCCTAATGTTGTGGTGTAGTGTTTTGTTCACATATGCTCAAATCTATAATGATAAGCAAATAATAATTTGCATAGGATATTATGTTTTTCATACTTAGAATATTTTAAGTTGTTTATATGTTTCAAATAAACCGTAAATGATGTTTTTTATTTTGTCCTGGTGTTGTGGTGTTTATAGTGAAATATGATTTTTATGCAGATTTTTTCCTGATTTTGTGCACCAATAAAAGTATTAATCATTATCATATAATCCGACTTAAAATTGTGACAGGCATCCCAAATGAATAAAATGTGTTAGTTGTCACAAATTTTGAAGCAATAAATCTAATTTTGTGAAGAAATTTGATACTTCTATATATATAAAAAAAAACTTTCGTAGAAATTTTCAAAATACTGGGCGCATTTAACAATGAAGAATATATTTTATTGGCAGTTGATTTAATCAGTAGTAAATGTTTGGTAAAAGCAATATCTTTATACAATAAACATACAAGATAAAAAATATAGAGTTTCATTATAAATACATCTGTTAAAAAATGTAGATGTTTGGTACTGGCTTGGTTATTTTCGCAGTCTTTAGACATCCCTTTCCAATTGGCAAACCGTTATGAATTTTTACAATAATGCCTAATGCCTCGGCACATAAGAAAAGATCGGATCGGTTTTAGATATTGTTAATTAGCAAAATATGAATTAGGAGGACGAAAATGCGATTTTATCCCAATTTTTTTAATTAAAGGTTTTATTAGAGGTAACAAGATTGGCATAGTCTCATAGGTAAATTATCTTGAACCTTTCTGTCGTATATTTTGCAGATTTCTTGCAATTCAGTACGCGGTGTGCTGAAGTTAGGCCAAACATTTGGTTTGATAGTTTTTTGAGTACAGTAGCTAGACATACATAAATCAATAAAGAAAAATCGTAGAGGCAAAGGATAAGACGTATTATATTTTGGTGTTTACGAAAGGATATGGCGTAAATGAAAATGAGACCACAACACTTATGTTAACTCTAAGTGCAATTAATTTTAACGAGCTGTTTGGCTATTTTGGAAATTAATTCGTCACAGCAGCATTAGAACTCAAACATAGGAAATCCACGATTTAAAGGTGTAAATGAAAGAGCTAAAAAGTCTTACTTATAAGATACAATATGCATTACATTCTACATTAAAATGATATGGAGTATGTGAGACAAGGTCTTTGCAAATACAAAAACCAATCAATGTTACAACGTTTTATGTCACTCCCTTTTACTGGGTGACATTGTTTTTGTCTTTTCCGTCAGTCATCCGTCCATCCGTTCGTGACAAAGTTTGTGGACGCCCATTTTCCTATATTTTCCATCGGATTTCGATCAAAATTTACAGGATTATTGACCATCATTCCTAGTTGTTTATATTGTGTGGCCGGATTACTTGACCAATGTTTGTGGGTAATGATCCTTTCTGTCATAGAACGTCATTTTTGAATTCTTATTGTCACAAATCTTTATTTGGATTTCATCGCAATTTAGTAATATTCAAATGCAATTGCAACAAACAAAATACAAATCATCATCAGAAAGATATGTATTTTGGGAGACATTCGCTTTTGTAACAAAAACACTTCTAGTTAACGGTTGTTCTTTATCTTGAAGTAATCATGAGGCCTTCAACCTATGAGTTTGCTCATAACTCATATTAAGTTAAATATTGAGCATTTCACCAGTTTTAGCTAAATTCACTTCTAAATACCGAACAACGCGACATCCATGTTAGCCTGTAAAAATGGAATACAGAGGTATTTTTCTTTTGGGATAGGGACCGACTACTCTCCTCGGAATCTGCAAATTTTATTCCTTAATAGTATGACATTGCTCCGATCTCAAGTGCGATAAATATTCAGCCATTCTTGGAAGGAATTTAAGTCAGGGTCAGAATCGTATAGCATTATACGAGATAAGGTCCCGTTAAATATCAATACGCATCAATAAAAGAGGGTCATAATCCCTTTCCCGAAATCCCGCCAACATTTTTCAACTTTCCCGCTTCATTGGCGAAAAATGGTTTTACCACTTTTTTTTTCAAAACACCTGTTTTCAGTCTCTCTTGGATTTTTTCTCAGCGTTTCCCACTTCTTATCCCATACCTTTCACATTTTCAAGGGCATTTTCCCCAGTCAAAATCCCGTTTCCCGTTTACTTAAAAAGACCAATCCCGCTCCCCACTTGAACCCAATTGAGTTCCTCATAAACAAAATCAACGGCATTAAAAAATTAACAAATAATATAAACGTTCCAAAAACGTGATGTATGAATCATACCTGATTACTGTACCTCTGAAATTGTGAATGACCCTCACTTGAAGTAACTTGGTTAAAATGGGGATCCCTTATGCGCAAGCAAGTTTATTTTAAAGAAATCTAGTTTCAAATGTTACAAAAATAGTATTGCAAGTGTAAGGGGCCGGGTCGCGTAAAGCCACCAAAGTAAATGGCAAGTGTCGATTGGGAGCTACGGATGTTTTTTGTATCCCTTTTACCCTTTTTAGAACCCCTGCTTTAGCGGAGAGGTATTTTGTGATCAAGTTGTTCGTTCGTCCGTTTGGCCTTTCTTCCATACGTTATTTCATTAGCAATTGTGGCGACAACTCCTACATTATAGACCACTTAGTGAAATTCACTGAAACTTTCACAGAATGTTCAGTGGATATTGTTATTTAAAATTTGATATGATGTGTTTTCTTGTTTATTTTTTGTTTTGTTGTTGTTGATTTTTTTATATATTGTGTGAAATGGGCGAGCGGGGTATATATTAATGAGCTTTGCTAACAGTTGTGCTAGTTTATCAATAATTGTAAAAGAAGTGTTAACATAAAAGTCTCAAGAATATTCTTTTGAAAATGTATACATCTTGTTGCAGAAACAAGTCGGAGTTGTTGACAAAATTATAGCTTAAGTCTGACGGGATGAGAAGAACGGGCGTTCCATACTACATTACGTTTGGAGGAAAACTATGTTGAAGTATTTCTTAAAATTCAATAAAGAAATTGAAAATTATTGACTGAAGACGGACATGCTGTTTGCTGTGTAATTTCTGTTTGTCGTCAATCGAGTTTACCTCACTTTGTTTCTCTAAATTATGATCAAGTTTTTAAGTCACGTAACATAGGCGGAATCAGGGATCCGGGGTTGAAACCCCTATTTCTTGATTTTTTTTTTTATTTCTTCCAGAATCTAGGCAAAAGTGGCAAAAAGTATATATGAACCCCACTGGAACCAACCCTAGTTCTTCGGAGGCTGGGTCCGCCATAGCGCTTAACCACACAATTAGCTATGCAAATTGTTGTTTAATGGGTTCTCATAAGACTAGCCTATTTTTCCTCTCTGTTGTATGGGTGAGTTTCATTTTAAGTAACACTATTGCTACTCACCAAAAATTCATTCGTTTCATTATTGATATATTTGGAAGAAATGGGAACCAGGTGAAATTATGGTGGTGACATTGAAGGTATGATACATAATTTCAAACGTTTGTTTGAACTTTTGTCTCCTTTATTGGCACTGTGCAAGTGCAAGATAATCCTTCTAGCAATGAGTATTTCTCCTTGATGTTCAGTGTATACTTCAGTATTATCTTCTTTAATTTGACATTGGGTGTAAATGGAAAAAGTTAATATGATCAGTACAATAACAATTCATAACATTATAAGTTGAATAAACGTTGTTCGTTTCTCCTTTGGTCGTTACTTGGACATGAATCGGGCAACCAAAACCACCACTAAACATGGACTAACCACCACATCACCAGGACGAAACACCACAAAATCAGGACATACTTTTGTTATTAAAAATTGTAATTTTTTCTATTATTATGCATGTAACGTTCAAAATTTGGTTACCACAATATACTAGGATGTTAAGTATTCCGGATTAATCTTTTTTGCATATCAATATCATGTGGAAAAGTGTGAATTTACATTTTTGCCACTTTTGACGAAAACAGGATTTTATGTTTATTCCACAATAAAAACTAGATGTTGTCGGAAACGACAGCTATCCCCGCACTCCCTGTTTGACACAGAAAACAGTTGTTATACACCCTTGGCATAATTTTTTTCAATATCTTTGAAATCTACCTACTGATAGTCATTATTGTTACTAAAAGAATTCTAGGATATATGGTTGCTAAGTAGAATTCCAAAAAATAAGTGGTCTTTGAGACTTTCAGGAAATTAACCAAAATTTGAATAAATATTTTTGAAATCCAGTTGATGAAAATGTTTTTCCTAAACTAAATAGACAATTTAAGTATGGTTGCTAGGTAGAATTCCAAAAAATAAGTGGTCTTTGAG